>JANHGL010023952.1:0-21926 GCA_024611195.1 Ceyx melanurus | reverse complement strand
CCCCCCTGAGCCTCCTCTTCACCAGACTAAACAATCCCAGCTCCCTCAGCCTATCCTCATAGGAGAAACTCTCCAGAAAGTCAAAGTTTCTACTTCTAAAAGACTGCATATCCCTTAGTGTAGGAAGAATACAAATATTGCATATAATATATTAGAATGCAAATAGTGTAGGAATACACAGTTCCCACCTCCTCCCTCTGCCTCAGCATTTGAGCTGTGGAGCAAAATAGTGCTTGCCATTCACACTCATTTGTCCCTCCAGTATTAAAAACTATATGTAAGAAAACAAACTAACCAACTCCAACACACCTATTTGTGTAAATAGAGACTCTTTACAAAACAAATACACATAAACATGCAGCCCTTTTAGCTTATTTTTCTTCACTTTTTCATTTTGAATTAATCTAAAAAGGGTGAGTAACACAAAAAAAAAAAAAAAAGAACGGTATAACTCAAATAACTGTTGAAGTCTGGAGCAGGTCAGTTTTATCAACAGCATAATAAGAAATCAGGAGTCCATCATGTCTACTGTTAATAAGACAGTCTTTATTATGCTGAAATCTTTACTTACAGAGTTTTCAACTATATAACTAGATTTTACATGAACAATTTGGAAGCTGACATTTTGGGAAAACAAGAGCTTTTAGATATTGATGTCTCTAGCTATTTCTCTGATACATCTTATAATTTTAATACTAGCTCCTTCAGATACCCTTGGTCTTTATATAGAATCCTACTGTTCACAGAACTTAAACAATAGTTCTTTTCTGTCAAAGACCCTAACCCTAGTTCAGGTTAGGCTGGAATTTTCCACTAGGAAAGAAAAATTTTCAATTGCATAACACAGGTTTTCATTGCTATGCTGTGCTTCAGTGGACTTCAGTATTGTTCTAAATCCAGATGAATGCTGGAGAAATTTATGGTAAAAACATATTGACCTTCATTCAAATAGGTTCTTCTACTGACTGACACAAGGTACTGTTTATACAGTTTATTACTGATGAGTTCATGGGTTCTGATCACCCCTTCCTTCTCAAACTAAACCTCTCAGGTTCTGATTAGTCACAGGATATATCAAAGGATAGGCAGTATGATTTCCTATGGTGAAAATCAGGTCTAATTGAAGACGTCTTCAGTCTCAGATATGCTGAGCAGAGAAGGGCATTTTGTTTACTGAAAGCCCATTAGATTTTTAAAAATATATGTCAAAATAAAGTACTCTGTATTTTTGGGATAGCTAATCAAAGTCTCACATCAAAGCACAAAGGAAAGAAATATATAAGGAGGGGAAAGAGAGATTACTGTTTAATAGACAGCTCTGCCACAGTAGAAAATCTGTTGTTTCCTACACCTAAAACCTGTCAGATTTAAGAATAAGATCTTAAGTGGCTAACATACTAATCAAAATTTTAGAATAGCATTTAAACATTAATGTCTCCAACAGTATAATAGGAAGCTAACACTCTCAAAAACACTGTCTCTTTAAAGCTAAATATTCAGGCACTGAATTTTATATCATCTGGCATATCTGTTTGGATGTATCCTAAAAAAAGTGATACTTCCTGATTCAATCACACTGACACTTTGCACTCATGAAAAGACAGATTAGTTTGAGTTCTAACAGAGGGAGCTAGTATTTGGAGACACTTAAGACCTGCCTGGATCTGTTCCTGGGTGACTTGGTCTAGGTGATCCTGCTCTGGTGGGGGGGGTTGGACTAGATGACCTTCTAGGTCCATTCCAACTCCTAACATCTCTGAATCCAGATATGAACAAAATTTTAATTATTTTGATGGCTTTATATAAATTACTGAAAATGTTAGGACTACCAATGAAATAATATTCCAACTTTTTAAGGAATGTACAATATTTCTATTTTCAAACTTAGAAGGCTGATAGTTCGGACTACAAAATACAGATGTTTTCTTGACACCTTTAAGTTCAGCTAACTCTGTTTCATTGAACCCTTTACACACTTGTTTAATTGCAACAGACTACAAACACAGAAAAATACCCACTTTAATTAACTTTTACTCCCTTCCAGGGGGCGTTAAAAGAAAACTAAGAGCTATTACAGAGACAGCGAATAAGGCTTCCAAGCAGTGAAGGCTATTACATTCACTTGTTTGGCAACACTTCTATTCGAGACTAACAATTTCAGAGACTTATGTTCTTAATAGAGCAGACTAAAACTCTTCTGATTAACAATTTTCCATCAAAAACTGCTGATTTTCTGGATCAAAATGTTCTACGGGCATGTTTACTCCACTAAACTTCTGATGGAAACCAGGCAGGCTAGCTAGAGGGCTGGCAGATTGGCTTGGAATCCTGCCTACCAGCCAGCCAAACTGGCAGGAAAGCAGGCAGGCTGGCTGCCCAGCATGTCCTCTGCCCAGTTTGCCAGTCCCCCTCCTAAGAGGTCAGGCAGATTATGTATTATAATGATATTTTTAAAATGAAATTACTCAATATTTATAAAAGTAAACCACAATATTTTAAGCTTATTTAAAAATAATAATCTGATTCTGGAATTATAATAAATTCTTTTTTTTCATAAGTAATTCAGAAATTTTCTTCTGTGAGGAATATTTACCTTTTTGTTCCAATTCAGAACAATAAGAAAAAAAGTGAAACACTGGAGTTTCTGCAAAACAGAAGTTCCAAGTCTGAACCATGTTGAGCTATACAGGAACAGCTCCATATTCCAAATAGAAATCATATGAAGGCAAAATCTGAAGACAGTTATTGCACATTACCTTTACTTTTCCAATAGTGTAAGGAATTTAAAATTTGACAAAGCTTAAGGATTTACAAAAAAAAGGTTACACTCTTTTCTTATTCATTATGAAGTGGGGTTTTTTTGGTTTGTTTTTTTTTTGGTAAGTGAATTGTTATCTCTCATGGGTTATGGCAGGACTTACAAAACACAAATTGAGATCTCCGAGTTAAAACACTTTTGTTTCTAATAGCTCCCAAAAAGCATCTTATTCACATGAAAAGTCTGATAACCAAATACAAGTGCCAGTTGTCACCACATAAACATAATGAACTTTGCATACCATTTTTTGACAGGAGTTACAGTTCTGATGTCCAGTACAAGTGGAAGAATAAAACAGCATGTATGGAAGATGTGCATTTTGGTCAGGTGACATGCACATCTAGGATATGTGGTCTCTACAACCCTACAAGACATACCTATTAGCTGCCTAAGGGCTAAATAACACTGAATAACTTTCTGGTATTATAACTTCCTGGTAAATAACTAAATAACTTTCAGTAAAGTCTGCATTTTATTAACTTGCTTTTATGGTGCTGGAGCCATACTGTTATGTAGGTTTTGGACATTTATGAGATCTATTTCAGCTTTATTACGTTGTGCAGATGAGAGCCATGAATAATCTGAACATAACCATGAGGATTCAATGCTACCCAAGATACCTTGTGCCACTGGTAATCTTTTTCTGCAGGAAATATGTCTTTTAACAGTTTGATACCACTATGATGATCATATACACAAACATTCAGCAGCAGCAATAGAAGCCTGCATTTAAAGAACTAAAAGTTGAATCAGTGCTAGTAAAAATCTGTTGTGTTTCTTTTTCTCTGCTGAAAACCCCTTGTTTCCATAATCTTTACAAGTCAATACTATCCACATTCAGAGGATTTAAAAATAACTTTGCAGTTACCACATCTAGCATTTTACTCCTTGCATTGCAAATGCTATATATAGCATGCATGAACTCACATTGGAAACTAAAGGTGACACAAGCACAATGACATGAACAGGTCATATAGATTAGAGAGTATTTATAGACTGCAAAAAGAAATACCTTGCCAATATCTCTTGACCCATGAGGCAAGGACAAAACTGAAATTTCTTTGCCTATGTATTACCTATACAGAACAAATGAAATGTATTCTACTCCTGCAGTACTCAGACACCATAGAAAAAAAATCAAAATATACTGCTGTTATGGTAGCTCTGCTATGTGCCACATACTAAAAAAATCTGAAAGAACAGAAAACACCTACTTGAAAGTACTAAGACTGCAAAAAGTAGTGTTGGTGATTCACACAGGGAATATTCACACAGGTCACCTTAGAGCCATATAAATTGCAACAGAAGAACTCCTAAATTAGGTATTTCAAACCTACAAGTGAAAAGGTAAATATTCCTTCTAAGTAGCACCTTCCTCTGAGTCAATACTGATTCCAGCTTCCTATCACAACTGTATTATTTTTATAAATATAAAGTTAACTTGAGTTAATCACAATCAGGCTTATGGAACCTCATGAATAAATGTCATGAACATTTCAAATATCAAGGAGTTCCATAAAACTGATTTTATATCACTTAGTTAACCTTCATTTCCCAATATGAACTAACATATAACTTTACTGTGTGCTTTTCAACAGCTTCCACTAGAAGTGACTACTAAATCTCAGGTCACTGTTTTCAGTTGGTACAAGGGGGCAGCAGGATGCTCCAGTCATTTCACCTTATTACCTGGTGTATGAACCTTGCACAGGAGATGAATACCAGCTCCACCCTAGCAGAGGAGCCACAGAGGGTGCTCACAGACACCACCATGTCTGCCTGGGCAGACAAAGAACAGGCTCCTGCTTTGTAAATGAAGTTGAATCAAAGGTACAGGGTGAAGTTTCAATCTTTCTTTAGTTGGATGTTTTGCTTCGTGTGTAAACTACTACAATACAGAAAGAAGGCACAATAGAGAAGATGAGTTGCCTTCTCACTCATGAAGTCTTTAGATAATGTAGGGTGGTTGTTTTTTCCCCAAAGCAACGGAAAACCAAATTCTTTCTCCACCTGTGTGAGTGAATTCCTAGTATTTGGAATAATTTTTTTATTATTATTATTTTGTGTGTGTGTGTGTGTGTGTGTCTGTAGAAAGCAAAATTTATCCAGAGTTATGTAGTTCAAAAGCAGTTCAACTTTTAAGTTTTTTCTACTCCCCACTCCATTCTTCACTGTTTTTCTTCAACTAGGGATCTTAAGTCATCTGAAACAGATGCTCAGCTGATGTAATGAGTGTCATAAAAGCTAATGGGATAATGACATCTGATGTCAAGTGAAGATCTACTGTAAAATTTACCTCAGCTTTAAATCTTGCACGGCAAAACCCAGAAATCATTTGGAAAAGTTTGAGGAGATCAAGTTCTCTAACAATGGTCCCTAAGTTTAGAAGTCTGTGTTTTTCCATGAAATTTCCCCACATAAGACTTTGACAATTACCTTCAGTATAAAGAGGTGATGTTAATTCAATCAGTTGAGTCACTTGGAAGTTTACATCTCTTGCTGCTTTAAAAGCATGCATGATTTCTGCGCTGGTACATCATTAGTTAAAGTGCTACAGAGTGTACAACTGTTGGGTATAACATGAAGGAAACAAAAATCAATCAGATTTAGCACCCAAGGCAGTCCACAAGGCAGTGACAGTTATCTGAACTGAAACAATAGAGTTTTGTGACTAGAATTTTACTGATTAAACTGCACAGGGATCCTTTGTGGCTTTCTGTCTTTTCTTAACTAATATAAGTTTTACTGGCCCATTACTACCAATTAGGAAAGACTTAATTTAAAAAAAATATTGAATGCTGATCAACAACACAAACTCTTATGAAGCACAATATTAATTAGATGTAAGACTGAGTAAACTCAATGCATCAACAAGAGGAAATATTAATGTTTTTTAAAAAAACCCTACTATAGCATCACAGTCACAACACATCATTTATGACTGAGGGAGCATTTTATTTAACCCACAGTTTCAAGGCTCTTACGTGAACACACTTCAGTATGAAGAAACAAGCATATGGGGACCTAAGAAGCTGAAGCCATCTACTTTTAAAAGCAACCTCTAAGCAAACCCAGACCAAGAGTGACAAACAGGACTTACCGACTCCTGTTCTATGGCCAAAGTGAACTCACTAAGTGTTTTCAGACTACATTCCTATAAGGCTATTACAGAACAATCAAGACAGCTGGTGCTAAGAACTCACACAGCTAGTAGCAATACAGAGATCCATGACAGAATAAACAGAGACAACCCTCCTTGTAGCACTGCCCTTAAGATCTCATCTTGCCATGGTTTATACCACACTGGATCTGGTTTATATTATCAATTCTTGGGACTCTGGTCTGAATTATCCTATATTTCCTCATGCACACAACCTGAAATTGGGTGACTACAGAATAAGGCAGGTTAACATGCTCTGAATTGTTGGACATGGCCAGCCTTGTCTAGCACAGTACTTTTTCCTGACTTTAGGCAGATTATTTCTCCTGTCGTTATTCAAAAATGCATTTACTTAAAATTAAAATACCTTTAAGGTTAAAGAGAGTTAAATTTTTTTTTTTCTTCTTTTATATTCACCTGAATGAGCTTCACTAAGACACTAGCAGCATTGTTTCATTTTCTAATGATGTTGCATCCATGGAGGTTTTCTGTTCATGTGCAGTTTTGTACTGGATTTGGTTTCATTTTTAAAGAGGTTCCATAAACAAACAAAACAAACAACAACAAACATCTGATACAATTGTGAATAAGTATCAGTAAACTAATCTTTTATCTGGCATTTCAGGTGTGTAGGTTAACATAATGTATGATATATTGAAGTGCATTACATTTGGAGAGAGACTTCTACTGTTCACAACTGTCTTTTAACACAGGCATACATTCTCAAACCCAACATAGAAATATTTGATTTACTTATCAACTAAAATGCATCACTGGAATATTAGATTAAAATTTATTATTCTCCTATGTACATTAATGAAGACAACCCATTAATTCTTAGATAATAGCAGAAAACATTTTTTTTAACACCTGAAGACCTGTTAATTCCCCTACCCCTATACTCTATGCCCATTAAGAAGTTCCATTAAACAGAATTGCTCAGGAACTTTCTGATAAACCATTTTACATTGATGGGGTGGGAGGATAATTTTTAAAGTAGTTATGAACACCTCTTGTATCTATAAAATTCTTCAGGCTCAAAGGTAATTTCTAGTCAAAAGTCACAGCCCAAAATAACCAGCAGCCCAGCAGTTAGGTTATGATATGTCAGGCATTAGAATCAGCATGTCTAACATCTGAAGCAAATGCCTCAATCAGTGAGCTTACTGACTTTCTACTGACTTTCACTGGCAGATAAATAAAATGAAAAGTTTGTTTTATTTTGATGTAGAATAAAACCAATTTAGAACATACCTGAACTCTTGTTTTCTAGCCACCTAGTATTCCCTGAATTAGATGTTGACTGTGAATATTACTTCTCTAAACACTTTTTAATGTTAACTATTTCTACATAAATACTGAGTACAATGTAAATTCCTATAATTCTTTACTGAAGAGTATTTTGAAAAAATATTAAGATAGTTGGTCAAAAATGTATTATGCTTTTTTCTTAAAGTATGGGTCTAAGAAAACGAACAAACAAACAAACTTAACCCAACAACCCACACCACAATGAGAAACAAAAAATATCCCACGTATATACACTTAATCTGCACACACACACACATTCATCCTCAAATCCTTATAGGAGGATAAAAAAAATTAAAAAATAATCTTACTAACTTAGAAAAGCAGTATCAAGACAATTACTGAACAAGAACTACATCTGTCTAAGTCCTGTTTGCAAAATAAAATCCATATACTGGTGTAATATAAGAAGCTGCTTTAATTTTTACAATGTAATCCTCTGAATATTAGTGAGAAGTAAAGTTTTCTGGCTACATTAAAAGCCTTCTCAAAACCAGATTAGAGTTTATAATAACACTAGGCATAGCTTTAGAGCGTATATTGAGTTCAAATGCAAATGGGTATCTTTCCAATATTTCGGTTTGTAGTACCATCTCATGAATTCATCACCTAATACAAACACTGTGTGCTAATGAAAATAAAGCAGCAGAAGCTCATAAGTCGCTTGTTTGTGTTCTAGCATGAAACTATCAGCATTTGTAAAACCCCCAGAAGCACAGCTACTAAGATGTATTTATTATCAAATAGTGTTATCTGTTCCATAATTTAACACTGAAGCTACATTTCTAACTGTAAACCTCATTTTTTTCAGTGGTTGCTTCCTCCACCACAGCTTCCTCTAAAAAAGAATTTGTTTCTCTGATATGTCACATCACAATCAGGATCGAAACTTTCTTGACAAGCTTGGGGGAGGGTAAAATGAGATAAAAGGAAGATTTAAATATCCCTACTTGAATGTTTCTTATCTATATAAAAAATATGCATGTCCTATAAAACTGTGTATATACAGATCTTCATATACAGCTTGAGTCCTTCTGACAGGTGCACAAAGGTCTCCAAGGAAAAGACTTTATAATATTGGAACACTGATGTAGAGAATGTCAGGGGCTGGACAAAACAGTCTGTAAAGAGGGGATTAAACTGATCTCAAATGTGTGGCAGCAGGGAAAGGCTGGTTAATTGGTTACCTTGACCATTTCTATGTTGTTGGGTTTTGGGGTTTTTTTTCCCTTCTCTTTAAAACACTGACTACCAGCTGGACATGCAAAAAGGATACCAGAAATAATTTCTTAACACTCTATACAAACATCCAAACTCTGGCTGCAGAGGCTGTTGTCCCCACACATTCCCTGGAACTTATCCTCAGAGGATCTGTACAGGCTGTAAATAGGAAAAGCAATATTGTCCTCCAAACCAATTTTAGCTGAAAAATTTTCCACAGCTCCCTAGCTACTTTCTGCCTAATCTGCACCCTGTGTCAAACTGGTGATTCTATTCATACCTCCTAGGGTACAAGAAATAAATCCTGTTGTGAAATGAGTGCTGGATTCTAAAATCCTTCTAAAAGTTTCATATTAAGAAGGAAAAAATTGTCAACCTTTAAGCCATCCTTTGATCAATTTATTCTCTGATCACTTCAACTAATTTTTTCTCACCGTCTCATTAATTTTGCCAAACAATAATTTTGTATGACAATGGCTTTGCTGCTGTAATTATTCCAACCTCTGAAGTCAAATCTTGGGATCTCCATGCAGAAAAGTCTCATATGGGATTCTAAGAGCGTTTGTCCATACGAGAATTCCAGAATTTTAGCCAAAACAAAAAACAGCATCACACACATTATCATAGAAACAAACTATCACATAATTAAGGAGAATAAAAAGGAAAAGCTAATCTATAGAGACAACTCACAGTCTTCAGTCTAAAAGACACAATGCTAATGGAACAGGAACAGATTTTATTAAGCACTGAACAAATGAACAAAATTATTTTACTATGCCCTTTAAACAGGGGCAAATATAATTAATATGAAGATCAAATAAAAAGCTGGGTTCTGCAACCTTCATAGACATTCAGTAACATCCTCCTCCTTAAAATTAATCACATAATTTCATATCAACCTCCGATTATCTTTTGCCTGACTGTCCTACAATTTTCTCCATTGTATCCCCTCCATACACTGAAGATGAAAATGCAGTCCCAGTAAGTTACCAGAACTAGGGGCAACAGACCTTATCCAGAAGTTATTTTTCAACAATGCCACACTGTTCTCTCTTCAATTTAATCTCCTTTTTTTTTTACACAAATAAATACTACTTTCCTCAAGAGAGAAAAACAACTCTTAAAACATAATTGTCTCAGATATAGACATGTCTACATTAAGGACACAGTAACCATAATAAAGATTTGTCCTTCACTCTTGTAGCTTCTTATTCCTATCTGCAGCTTCACAGGAAAAAAAAAAATTCAAAGAAAGAACAATAAGGAACATTCAGACTAAATTCTACACTTGTTTCGAATTGTGGACAGCCTTGCATATATGCAGGATTCCATAAATTAATCCTAATGAACTTGACCTTCTGCAAATTCTAGAAAGCTACACTCCATACTCCTCTGCAGAGTATTTGTTCTGCTGTTTACCTTTATATGCATATCCTGATAAATTATATCCAAACCCATACATCGTTTTCTACAGCTAGGCCTTGAAAACTTGAATTTTCACACTAATCTATTATTCTGGTGAGACTAGGATAACATATTTAAGAAAAAAAAATCCACAAAAAACAAAATAAAACAAACAAACAATAAAAGCCAACAACTATCCCCAAAACAACAGGGCAAATAAAGAGAGATGCAGAAGATGCGATGGGTACATACACTCCATCTTAGTCTCCTCATCACACCCTTCCACATATAGCTTGCCTTTCATTCCCATTTTTCAGATCTGCAGTCTTCTCTTCCTAGGCTAGTCTCATAGTTGGAGATAATACATAAAAGTAGCATTTATGACTAAATATTTTGTGATTATTTTTAAATTTTTGTTCTACTGATATTTTACTCTTTTTTTTTTTTTTTTTTTGTTAAACAAACAATACAACACCTTTCACCATGAGGAAGAGCTGCCTAAAGTTCATTATCTAGTCATTACCTGCCATTAAGAGTGATGAGAAATCTATTACAATCACAATTAAATAAGGGGTTCATCAGCAATATGACAGCATCCATGACAGAAAAGAGCGAGATCACTAAATATAATTTCATATGGATACGTCTCCCGTGTTATGCATATATGTGGAAAGTCAAAGGAGGAAGGAAAATCATCACTACATGAAAGTCTACAATAACAAAAAAAAGTTATTTAACAAAGCCTAATATGGCATCATCACTGCAATTAAAATATTCCCCATAAAGAGGAAAGATTACTGGAAGCTATATAGTCATTTTTATATGCTTGGAAATAGTTTTGGCTGTACAGACTTTGGCCACAGTTTTGGCTGTACAGACTTTTTGAGAAGTGACAATTTGGCCACTTGAACTTGCCTTTTTTTTTGTTTGTAATGTTCAACTAAAAGAGGTATTATGTATTATAATCTCTCCTTGTGTGCAAGTATGTATGTATAAGTGCATACAAACGTTATACACACACACACACATATATATAAAAATTGCTGCTGAATAATAAAAAAGAAATATTAGTGAAAAACAGAAAATAACTGTGGCCTTTTCCCTTCTCCACCTGCCCTCCTTATCCACTCTCTTGTATTGTATTTGCTGCTAAGTTTCTTCATAGAAACAAGGCACTAATCTTTTATCCTCTGGAATGTTCACAACAAAAATCCATATAATTTTGTGGATAAATTCAGGTTTCATTCTTTCTACTGTTCACAAGAACCTTAAGAAAATGGCCATCTGGTAATAATTACAGAACATAAAACTATGCCATGTGCTAACTGTAGCATCTTTAGTAAAATATGTTTTTTTCATACCAGACTTTCACTAAAATTCTAATATAAAGTTGAAGTCTTCTATGTATCTCCATCCAATAAAATACCTTCAGAAGAAAACAATGAAATCAAGGAATTCTAAAGGGTTTTATTTTACTTTGACTTTTATTTCCAACATCCTGTTCTGAAGTACTTTTTTGTCTTTAGAGTTTAAACTACTACAGATTATGAACTGAGCAACTAGCAAAAGTAAATAATTTTAAGAAACATTCAGTTCCTCTCTATATATGCATGTTAGCTGACCAACAGATACTATTATAGAATCATTTTGGCTTGAAAAGACCTTTGAGATCATGAAGTCCAACTGTTAACCCAGCACTGTCACATTACCACTAAACCATGTTCCTAAGCACCACATCTACCACCATCCACCACTTTTTTTAAAACTTATTTTATGGAATATAATCATAACAGCCTAAAGGTACTTTTTCATACACTTAAACTACAGGAATACTTTCTGCAGTTCTGCCACTATACTACTAGTTTGTGATGTTGTAGTCTTAAGACTTAATTTGCAGAAGAAACCACCCTCAAAGACAGCGATTTAATTGCAAATAGCAGCAATTTTAGTGCCAAATGCTTTCTAAGAAAAGCAGGATTGAACCAGCAGATGCTGTCCTTCTATTTGAATTCTGTCTCTTGAACTACCAGGATCTTAAAGGACTAATTCTTACAAGCTCTTCCTGCACAAAGAAACAGCAAAATACTTCTTTGCTCATTTGAATCTCAGAATGGAAGCATATTTGTTTTTATTCTGCAAATGAACATTACATCCTTTGTATCTGACAACCACTGTAGCAGATTAAATGGTGTATGCAAAAAGATGTACCTGCAAAGTCATTAGAGGAGAGGGTACAGGATAAAAGCTGCAGGATGCAGTGATAGTCAGACCCAAGACACTTTGTTTAAATTTCTTTCCAGACATCTGTATCTTGCCTTTACAGAGTAGAAGTATTATCTCATTTGCCCTTGACGAGATATAAATTAAGAAATACTGCTAGCACACATTCTTTTTTAACAATTGCATAGATTCTCATTTCAAAGGACATTTTAAAACCATTCTCCCTTACAAAACATTAGCATATGCTTCTTAACCGCACCTGAAATAATTTTGTATCACTACAGTCACATGGCATTATTCTATCTACAATAGCTAGTATCAGCTGCCTATATGAATTGAATCAAAATTTCCTTGCTGAAAATATTTTCTCTCTAGGGTATATAATTTTACCTCTCACCCCTCCTGAAAATTATAAGGCAATCTAAAAGCATCCTCCACTCCTGTTAATTGTATCTCTTTTTCACCAGCCCTCCTTCCAAAAACAAATCAGCATTAATTCAATAAATGGATTAAAACTAAATTTCCAATTTCTTCTCAATAAATAGAAAGTTCATAGAAATCATGCCCTTGCTGTCAGAACTACCATCTCTTCAAGCATATGAGGTCTTGTATCCACCTATATTGACTTAGCAGTTCAGCACTGACATTTTGTTTTTAAATTTATCTAGCTTTTCACTTTCCCAGTATAACATTAGATTGATTAAATAAAGGTATTCATATTCATAATATCACTTTACAAGGCAGGCATAAAACCAGACATTTACATATTTTAGACCAACCTCTACTGAACCAAAATTCCTGTAATGGTTTTTGTTTGCTTGAATTAAATTATATTTCTCCATCAGCTCTGGTAAGGAGAGGTTCTGTTTCCATATGTTGTAAAATTATCCACCTATAATTACTTTAAAATCTTAGATAAAAAGGCTTAATTTCAGATCTTTTTAAAATCCTGGTTTTAGCTAATATTGAAAAGAATAGGTCACACATTACTTCACAAGGAACAAGAACTACCGTTTTTCAAGCTTCATTAGAGTTTCAAGTATGGTTGCTACAGAAGTTTCAACCAGCAGTAGAGGAGTATGACCATCCCTAGTGCCACACAGACAGAGTTGCTCCAGCTGGTAAATGAGACAGTATATTAAATCTGTCTCTACTAAAACCAAAAACTGTATCTATAAGGCTTAGTAAAATAAGCGATCTTCATTCTGTTATAAAACTCTTCTCTAGAATTAGACCAATAAGATATATCTTAACTTTATTATTGTATTGTGCACATTTTTAACTCATATTAGTTTTGCCTTATTTTTGTTTTTTTATTATTCCTACTAAATTGAAATATTTCTCAATCACACAGATAATAAATATACTTTCCATCCCTGAGTGGTAAGACAGAGCTTACTAAATCATATGCACATATAAGGAACTTTCAATTCTCTAAAATGAAAAAAAAACAACAAACCCAAACAAATGTAATTTTACAGGAGTTTCTCTAGTAATCCTTAGTATATAACTAGATTCACCAAAAAATGAAACCTTTAATTTATATACCCAGGCTCCATTATGATTTAAGTACCTAAATACACTGTGTTAAAGGTTGTTTCTCCTCTATCTGAAAAAAAAAGTCAGTCAAAAAAGGTATCCAGAAGAGTGGGAACTTAAGGTTTTCAAAGCATGGTACTTGTAGGAAGGTTATATTAAGCCAAACAATACTACAGGTACAGTTTCTTAAAATATCTTCTGAGAGTAAGGTGCTAAACACTTCCACTGAAATCACATGAATTCTCCTATAGGTTCAAACTAAATTCAGGACAGAGATACTTAGTGGCAAAAAGCATATTACAGAAACTTAATACAAAATGTGATTATTGATGCACACACAGAGAAGTCTAAAAGGCATTGATATTTGGCTGAGCAGGTTTAGCAGCTCACATGATAAGGAGTGAGAATTTGAACCAGAAAAGAATATAGGCCTCCCTAGTGCAGAGAAGTAACCACATTATTTTGAGTGTTTCATAAAGAGTAGTCTTGTTTATAACAGAAAAATACCTAGAAATACAATATTACATGGCACTTATAATTCTGTAACAGAAATCAGCTTCCATGATTTCCTGCAGAAAGAATGATTCATTCTGGACCAAAACCAACTTAAATACTTGCTGCTTTCAGTTAAAAGTTAGATATTGCCGGCACAAGATGTTGAAATTGACTGTTTTACTTCACCTTTAACCCTTCTCCTCAAACCAAAAAAGTTCTGAAAACTCCAGATGCTACCTGCAAACTTTGTTAAATTTAATTAAAAAGTAACACCATTAGCAATGAAGCTTTAATAACGAAGTTTGTATTTCACTGAAGGTCCCAATGCTAGCAGCTGAGATGGCAAAATATGCACTACAAAATTTAACAAGTACTCAGCTACAGAAAGGTTATTCCATTCAGCCAAAAGCACAAAGACAAAATGTATTTGGCAAGAAATACACTTAATTTACACCTTATGGTACTAAATCTTATTTTAAAATGTTTTAAGTATCATATTCACGAGATAGCTTTTCAACGTAAGCTATACAGCCTGCATAAAACCTTTACATTTTTACACTCAGTCAATATTTGCACTCAATCTGACAATCTCTTTATGCCACTATAATAATCATTAGGTGCAAGCTATACTACTTCCAGTATTATTGGCCCAGAATTAAGCACGTAAGAAAGGAGAAGAGCTTCTATAGAAGCTTTATCTTAACATTTCCTCACATGGTTTGACATGCATGGCTAGACCTCTGAATAAAAATAAATTATCACTTAAAGTTGGAAGGTGTATTTTTGCCGTGGATTTAAAATTCATGCATCTTTTAATTTGATTACTGCTTCAGGCTTTCTTTACAGGCAGCTTCAAAAGGGGGGAGAAAATATATACACACACACACACACACACACACACACACACAAACTTTTAACGTTGAGCTGCCTATTTGAAGCTGGGCAAATACAAGTTACAGTGTGCTCCAAGGGAAACAAAAAGGAAGCACATTAAAAACTGTCACTAGGATTATGAGAATAACTCCTGAAACAGACATTCTCAGGACAAATTAATCACTATCACAACCAGACATTTAAGTACTCTTATTGAGTTTGCCGGGCAAGTAAAAGATCTATAGCAAAACATACCATCTACTTTCAAGTATATCATGTTGTTAAACATCTGATTACTTATGAAGCCTACACAGTCATCAGTTTTATCAACAAAAAAGTTATTCCATTATGATTCAGTACAATTACTAATATACCCATTCTGAAAATGCCTACAATCTTGAATTTTGTTCTGAATGTAATTCCATGCATTGTGTTTAGTCATCTGTGCCTACAGAAAGAAATCTATTCAAGACTATTGTGGCATATTTTATAAAGCTCCTAGAATCTTCACTTATTTTAGTAGTAGTGTCATTTTTTACTGTACTAGTTACATCAGTATAGCTCCTGTCCTCATTCTGCCCAAGTACTAGAACACTGCTTAGTCCTCAAAAGTTACCAGAATGTATCACTCTAGCACAGAGCTCTTCTACAGAAATTGTTCCTATGAGAAGAAAAAAAATGCTACATTAATCAAGCTATTATAAGAAAGGAACACTGAATATTATTTATTTTAAGTGTTTTGAGAATTTTGCCTCTAACCTACAGACTTCCAAATCACAACCCTGAGGTGCACAAAGTCTTGCACAAGGCACCTGAGAACAAGGGTCAACACTTTTCAGGAGGAGATTTAAGAATTTTACACCAAATGTCATTTTACATCATTTGAAAGAGCTAACAAAAACAAACAAACAAAAACCAAACAAATGCCACAACCAACAAACCAAAACAAACAAAAAAGCCTTCACAATTAAAACAGAAATATATTCTACCAGCACTCACAACTGGTCTATGTACTGTTCAAGAAAATAGTAGGACTGACTCTGATTTAAAGAACTCAATTTACTAGCTCTTCAGAGGAGTCACTAGTAGACGGCATAGGTATTTATAACCACAGCAAGCGGAGAGAAATATAGCATGATGCAAATAAATACTACATTCTGGATAAATGGTACACTTAGCTTTATTTATTGGTGGGATGTTTCTAGGCAAATATTTAGTAAGACACTTGGGCAGAAGTTCTAAGAGCCTCTTCAAAGTATTTTGCTTTCAGCGGAGCTGTTGCGCACCAGCCACACAGTGACCTGTACAGAACTCCCATTGCTGCACACCTAAGAACAATTATCAATCCCACAATTTAGATTGTGTAAATAAGTTTAGAACAAACACAAAATCCTCTGAAATAGAGAGTTTCAAAGTAAATGAGGCTTTTGGATCACACTATAGTAGTTTAATGTTCTGATGTTATAAATGCTGAAGAGCAGAATGGGAAGAAAACTTACTCTTGACTAATACTATCCGAGGAGTAATGAAACAGAACTGACAGATGCAAAAGAAAGTCATGCTGATATTTTCTAAAGATGTATTGTTTTTTCTTAATAAAAGAAGAATAACAATGCTTTCTAGGGAAAAGCCAGTTGAAAACCATTTTAACAAGGTTCAACCAGGACAAAGTATCACAGGACTCAAAAAAAGAAAACAAAAATCTTAAGCAACTAAGAGAGGCATGTGAAATGGATAAATGAATTTTACTAAGACACAATAAAATTATCTTCTCTGTACATCAGACCATCATTTAGGGCCTACTCCACTGTAGCTCATTAAAGATTTCCATTGACTTCTGCGATCTTTGGTGTAGAAATTTTTTATAAAAATAAAAATAAATAATTCCAGTTTGCACAGGTACAAGTTATAGTGCAAAGTAGAAAAAAAAAACCCAACCACACTTAATTTATGACTTAAAAGGATACACAAGAATTTAAAATATTAATCTATTAACATTGCGCAGACAGTTGTTAAATGAGCACTTTTCTGGCTTACTGAAGGTGAAGAGTACTGTAGACCAGGACTTTTCCCTCTGTGCTAGAAGATATTGTAGTGGCTGATTGCATGACAAGCTTTATTTCACAAGCTCAAAAAGCAATGAACTCCTCTTTTTTTATATTAACTTGGTAAGAGTAACTCTATATAAAGCTATTTTAACCTTGTCATCTCAATCTTTTCATACAAAATGTAGGTCTAAATATGTATGTCATTTTATATCCTTGCTGAAACAGGTAGTTTCAAATTTCTGTTCTATAGTGCCAACCACATAGTGATATCCTTTTTCTTCTACTGCACAATACGGATGAGGAGACTGAGCAGAACATCTTCCCTACTCCTCTCATCATTCAATTCCCTCAAGCAATTGTCTTCTGCTTGCACCCAAGCCTATTATGATTTCAACAAATTTTGAGGTAGTTGAAGTTTCTCATGGATACAACAGCCTGTGCCTTCCTTACACATATGAACATGATAATTTATTTGGAAACTACATTTAGATGTGGATTTTAGTATATTTATCTCAGAATACACTTAATTCTAGAATTCTTCTTATAAGTCTTAGAAGAGCATTTGTTTGTCTCTAATCTTGAACCTAGGTGTGAAGCAGCTCAAGATTAAGTCCACTGTGTATCTCTTCTGTATTTTCCAAGTATGTATCAGATGACACCTGAACAATTTAATCTCCATTTTCAGAAACACTATATGGCTGCAACAAAATCTTTCAAAAGGACTTCCTATTGTTTAACAGCTTGAATGAGTATTAGTAGGTAAAGATTAAGAAAAGGAGCTGAATGAAATTAACACTGATTAAAATTTTAGACATGAAGCAAGAATATATTAATTACTATTCATACACAGAAGAATTGTTCTTTGCCAAGTATGAATAACATACACAGAAAAAAATTACAAGAGTAACATATCACACCTTAGCTATTACACAAAGCAAAGGACATGAATGTAACCCTTTTAGTTGGTTTGCCTTCCTAATTCAATGAAACAAGAACAAAACTAAAATGAGGATTACACCTGTAAAGACACTATTGTTAACTGTGTTTGCCAGACAGCTTTTTCATTTTTCTCTTTCGTTAAAGAGAAAACAAGAGCATAGCCTTTGAAACTTTCTACTTTTAAAAACAGAAAGGATAGTACTCAATAATGAAAGCCTGCTCAATAAAATTTTAAACCATAAGCAGTTTATTCATTCCATTGATGAGAAACTCGTCTGACATACCTGATTTTTCTACAGCAGCATTAATTCACATTGCTAAAAGAAAACTGATAACAGTGTCAATATATTTAGTAGAGCCATCTAGCAGTGACAAAATTTCTCGTTGACATTTTTTTATTGTTGTTAAAAACAAAACAAAAAGTTGCTCTTCTTCCAATGATGTGTATTTAGAAGGACTACAAAATGAAATCCTATTTATATTAATTTAGGGAAATTTCAGTCCTTCATGGATACAAGAGACAATAATCTTAAAACAATATGAGTGCACAATAAACTGTTACAGGTACACACAGCAAGCTAGCTACTCTGCTATGCAGTCACTCCCAAACAGAACTAACACACTTCAGTTTGTGCACCAAGGTGACATCTAAATCATCTATTCTAGGAAAAAGCAATATATCTGAGGAGCTGGCTCACCAAGCATGCTCAGATGAAAGCCTGAGATTACAACACCAAAATAGAGCTGTACTGGTGTCTGCCTGTAAGGGACCAAACATGTGTCATTTCAGATACTGCTTCTAAGAGCATCTAAAGCCAGTTGTACAAACAAAAATACACCTAAGTAGAAACTTAAAAAAACTCCAGACATTAAAAAAAAAAAAAAAAAGGATAGCTTCTAGATTCCTATCCTTAATAAAGTAGTTACAAGCTTCAAATGGAAGCACCAATTTTCTCTTACTGCCTATCACAGATTCTATAGAAGAATATCAGTATATCTTGTTAGCAGTACCCAGCACATTGTCTACAGCAAGCCTTCCTGTCAGCTTCCACACATTAATTGAACATTCTCTCTCTTTCCTTTTATTATACCAAATAGCTTAATTTGTACTGTATTTTTCCCCATTTGTGGAAGATTCCTGGAGGAATCATATTGTTAACCAGATAGTTCAAATTAAGTAACATTACATTTCCATTACTAGAGAACAAAGACAATTAAGAAGTATCAAAGAAATTCCTTATGCATTATTTGCTGTTGTCTCATCTTCATATTGATGCTCAATTTCTAGGTTGTGGATCATGTAATAGGTTGGCGTAAATAATCTGCAAAAATCTGTAAAATGTGGTCAGGCAAATCTTTTCTTCAGAAGGTTCAGAATCAGGCAGGTAACACTGCTACCCCTCCTAAAAGAACTTTGAAAATATCTAATGAATAATGAACCTTATCTTGCCACACTCACATTATGAGCTAAAGAATGCTTTCTTGGTATTCAATGTGAAAATACAGTACACACCATAAAAAAACTATTCTGCCTTTTAAATATTATTTTTTTTTGATACATTTCAACTGACTATAAAGCCCCTTTTCAGACTTGCCAGGTACTCCTTGTTATAGCAATCACTGGAAAAATAATTAATTTCCACTGATAACAAAAATCTGTTGCAAGTTTGTATTCCAGTTAGCATTGCCTGCAGCATGCGCAGAGAAATACCCGAGCTAAACATAATGCATGAAACGTAAACTATGGGAAAATGATGCTGTTGGCTTCCTGAAATATGCTATTCTATTTGGTCCCACTCCCTCAGAATCCACCCACTCACTCTTGTTCCTGTCCTTTCCTCCTCATTCACTGTAGGCATTAGTCTGTTGAGAAAATAGAGGCTGACAGGGAAGGTCATTGTGGCCAATTGTAAGTCTCAGCATACAAATGTGCCTTTTAGCTGTTGGCTCCACAGTGACCGTGTCGTATTATTGATAAATCCTTGAAAAGACTCTAATGTATCTTCATTGCAGAAAACAACTGCCTTCAAGGTTGCTCCAAGAAAATAAGCAGCCAGAGTGCTGAAGAATTCTCAAAGTTGGCATTCTCCCGGAGATTAAAAGATAATAACACTTCTATTAGAATCACTCTGCTACGCTGTATTGATCTCATCAGGGAGGCCACTGCAGGTCTAATATGAACAGAGAAGTTTTAGAATTAATCACAGGGGTTTTTATTATGGTTCATAGGGCTGCTCATTCAAATGGCATCGTTTGCAATATTTATGGCCTAGATTGGTTGCCATTATTAAGTGCAAGTGTGCCACATGGTGTCTGGCCTGCTGTGTTAAAACACAAAGTCATTCTTCAAAAGTAAATCTTATCTAAACTATGCACAAAAAGCCAATTACTTTTTGATTTACATTTTAATTTCACATTCAGCTTTCCTCTTATACAGAAAAACCTTACTTAATCTTTGTTTTGGATTAACTAGCACAGGCATACTAGGTACACTTCATAGTTTTAAGTAGATTGTTACAGCATATTAATGCACTCTGCTCAGAAAGATATATATTTGGTCAATGACAAGCTACAATTTCTCCATCTGAGAAGCAAATTAAAAGGTGGAAGAAATACAGCATCTTGGAAAGCAGACTGGCCAGTAATCATAAAGATAAAACTGACTCATTAAGGCTTTCAACTTAAGACTTTGCATTTAAAAATGAAAAAAGCATTTGCCAATGTCATAGCAGCCCTCAATGACTGGCTTCAGTGATCATTTAATAATCTTAAATTTCCATGTTTGCCCTGTGAGTTGTGGTCAGTGGAGCAGAGTCTAGCTGGAGGCCTGTGACTAGTGGCATCCCCCAAGGGTCCAATATTATTCAATATATTCATCAATGTCCTGGACAACAGGATAGAGTACACCCTCAGCAAAGTTGATGATGATACCAAAATGGGACGAGTGGCTGACACACCAGAAGATTGTGTCTTCCATCCAGCATGACCTGGACAGGCTGGAGAGCTGGGCAGGAAGAAATGTAATGAAATTTAACAAGAGCAAGTATAGAGTCCTTCATCTGGGGAGGAACAACCCCACGTATCAGTACAGGCTAGGGGCTGATCTGTTAGAGAGTAGCTCTGGCAAAAACAACCTGGGAGTCCTGGTGGACAGGAGGATGACCATGAGCCAACAATGCACCCTTGCGGCCAAAAAGGCCAATGGCATCCTGGCATGCATCCTGTGGCCAGCAGGTCAAGGAAGGCTGTCTTCCCCCTCTACTCTGTGCTGGTGAGGCCCCACCTGGAATACTGTGTCCTGGTCTAGGCACCCCAGTTCAAGGAGGACAGAGAGCTACTGGAGAGAGTCCAACGCAGGGCCACCAAGATGATTAGGGGAATGGAGCATCTCCCTTATGAGGAGAGGATGAGAGAGCTGGGGTTCTTTAGCCTGGAGAAAAGCAGACTGAGGGGGGACCTCATCAATGTCTATAAATATGTTAAGGGTAAGTGCAGGGAGGATGGAGCCAGACTCTGCTCAATGTCATCCAATGACAGGATGAGAGGCAATTGGGAGGAAGTTGGAGCACAAGACGTTTAGGGTAAACACCTAACACTCTATGATTTTAAGTCAGAAATTGCATAGTATACAAACGCATAATTGTATCCACAGTACCATCTGATCATAGAATCTTTCTCCTTTGCAGTTTTTACCCTTTTCCCCTTTATTTACTAGTGAAAAATCTGACTGAAAGGGTAGAGCTTTTAGGATGGTGTGATTGTGAAGGTAACCCTTTCTACATAATACCCCCAAACCCAAACTTTACCTTGATGTGTCATCACAGAATCACACAGAATCACAGATATTAGGGGCTGGAAGGGACCTAGAAGATCATCTAGTCCAACCCCCCTGCCTGAGCAG
>JANHGL010023951.1:0-19349 GCA_024611195.1 Ceyx melanurus | reverse complement strand
GACCAGCCCGGGCCGGGGACCAGCTCGCCCAGACCCGAACCCCCCCCCCCCCCCCCATCCTTCCCAGGCACCGGCCAATCCAGCCAGAGGAGTCACTCTGCCTTATCTCCACAGAACAGGCTCAGGAGGGGATTGTGACTGGGTCTTCCGATTAATAAACTGAGGGAAAGGATCTATTCATGCTCAAAAATCGTTCAAGAAAAGCAGGAAAGGCCAACGCTGTGTGGGTTGCCTTTCTATAGCCCTCACCGACATCCTCTCTCCAGGCTGCCAGGTGGCATAGTGCAGTGGCTGCTGCACAGAAGTGCAATTATTCAGGATCAGGACAAGCATCACTCCCAGTTCACTGCTCAGTCAGGATCCCAAACCACAAAGGATATGATTCTTGTGGGCTGAGAACTTCCTCAAACCCACTGCACTGCAGATCATGTCCGTCTGAAAAAGGGGGAAAGGGGATCTGCAATTCCTGGGTGCTCAGCTTCATCCTCCTCTGCAACAGTCACGAAAAGTGGGGGTGTCCAAATGCAGGTGAGTAGCTCCCCGATTCTTGTGCCGTTTCCTTGATCATGCCACAATATTTCTCACATCCCTAAAACCTGCTGCCAGGCATCAGAAGCAAAGCTGCCAGCTGAAGAGATGAGCAGGCCAGGGAAGCACCTTCTGCTGAACCAGGCAAGAAGCTTCCCCAGTCACATCTGCCCAAGGACCAGCCTGCCTGGAGCAGAGCTAATGCAGGTCAGTATAGACAGTCATTCTTGGAGAAGCAGCCACCCCTCCCAGCCACATACATGGGTACCTAGAGATGTGACTGCAGGAATCAGAAGTAGTCCACCTTGCTCCAGCCGTTGCTAAAAACACTTAGTGGGTTTATTGCCCAGGATGTTACCATCTCTGAAGCATTCCAGGTTGCACAAGCTCATTCTCCCCTCTCAACCACGAGTGGCTGTGCAGCTGAGAGCTTCATCCCAGCTCTGCCTCCTCATCCCCCCTCCGGCAGTGCACAGGGAACCTCTGACAGGATAATAAAGAGTTGCACAGTATACTATAAAAAGGCAATTAGATAAACTGCTGGATTGAGACCAGCTCCTGTGACCTACTTAATAGCTCTGGGAATTTCAGGAGGGTAGGGAAGAAAAAGGCATCGGTGTCAGTACATGGTGCAGGGTGAGGCAGTTTTGGAGCAGAGGAAATGCTGTGGTCTGCACTGGAAACACCCCAAGAAATCAGCCTTAACAGTGTAGCAAACATCCCTGCCTTGGGTTCCACTTTCTCCTTCCTGCCCTTGTTTAGAGGCTGCTGTCAGCTTTGAGGGTGTGAAAACCCTGGCTACAGAATCACACAAGCTGCTGTTCAGTTTGTGCTCTGGCTATTGAGGCTGAACTCACACACTGTAGGGTGTTCCAGACAAAGACAGCTCTAGCCAGAATGACAGATAATTCGCAGTAAGACAATGGTAACAGAGTAAAATCCAGCAGCAAAGTCTCTGGGAGAAAGCCTGCAATTGATGTCCCCTTTTTATTGAATATATTTTTTTTTACTGAACACAAAATGGCTGCCTAAATTTTAGAGACAATACAAAGACAGATCATGTAAAGGACTGGCAGTATAATAATTTTAGTTTACCATGTTATATAAGGAAATTCACCTAGGGAATACTTAAAACTAAAGACCTCTTGATTTAACCTCAATATTTGGAAAATAGACAACATCCGATCTGTAATTTTGGAGACAGTTTGCATATGAATTTCTGTGATTTTAATTTCCCAGAAGGGAAGCACCCCTGATAAACCATTACCATCCAGAAACTAAAAATTTGTCTGCAATATGACCATGGCATGTTCTTAAAGACACCTCCAGTACGTTGGAATTAAATTTAACTCATAGTTTGGCTTTTTTGCTGACATAAAAATTGATAGCCAGTGGTTATCTGTGATGCCAAATTTCCAGCTCACTACACAAGTAGTATTGTTCCCAAGAGCTTAAACAGCATTTTGATTGACTTAATATATAAAGCTTCATCACTGTCAAATTAAATATTCATACATGTATGTACATTATCTTGTATTGCATGGGAAATGATTATGGACTAGGAAAGGCAAGCACATACTTCATAGCTGCCAAGCTTTTTAATGTCAACTTTCAAATAAAAAAGTTCTGATACAGCTGTATAATCAATAAATGTTTTCAGAATCAAATTATTGTGCTCCACATCCTACATTGGCTGTTTTTCTCCAGCAAAATATTATTTGGTGGGGGGGTTTTCTTTTCTTTTCTTTTCTTTTCTTTTCTTTTCTTTTCTTTTCTTTTCTTTTCTTTTCTTTTCTTTTCTTTTCTTTTTTCTTTTCTTTTCTTTTTTCTTTTTTCTTTTCTTGTCTGTGATTTTAAACAAAATTGGCATTACCTACAGCTATAGGTAGCACAGCATCCTCTGGACCCAGCAACTGCTGCCTGGATCTGACCTGTCTCCTCCTGGTCCCATACCTGGTCATATCCTTGCTGATAAATGATTCTTTAAAGCATGGAATAAAAGCTGCTGGAAAGAACAGCGACTGGTCCGCACAGGAAACTTCTCCCTAAGCAGCCTGTGGTCAGATGATGTCCCAGTACTGGAGAGTTTTTATATGTATTTTTTTTTTCCTTAGTTTATTGTGTGGGTTTGCTTTTTGGTTGTGTTTTTTTTGTTTGTTTGTTTGTTTTGTTTGTTTTTTGTGTGGTTTTTTTTCTTTGTTTGTTGGGGTTTTTTTAATATATTACATTTTATTATTTTATTTAAGGAAGGGCCTCTCTGAGCAGAGGAATGGTGCCAGCAGCCAGCTTGCCTTTGGGGTGTTTCTTGTCAGGAGTGCTCAACCTCAACCAACTCCATCCCCCATCTGTCCTTTTTCCTTCTCCATCTCATGTCTCCTTCTGAAAGAAGCAAGATGACTACACAGACAGCAACTCCCATCTCTTGCAAATATCTCTCAGCCCCATCAAAAGGCCAGGACCAACACATTGGAAAACCTGGCCCCCACTTTGTGATATTTCTGATTATTCAGCAAAAGCTAACATGGGAAGGCAGCAGTCACAGGCTTGTGTGTCCTCCTTTAGCAGAACCTCACTCAGACTTTTGGAGGGACACAAACAGGGTACACCTACAGGGTGCTACGAGCCAAATTGCAATTTTGTCTCTGAACCTGGTCCCCCTATCTTTTTATGGAGCCTCATGCACAGAGGCTGCTATTTTCAGAGGCAGGATTTTAATGTGCAGCCTCCGACTGCTGGTATAGTCAGTTTGTGGTTTGTTGTTTTGGGGTTTTTTGGGGGTTTTTTTTGGTTTTTTTTTTTTGTTTTTTTGTTTTTTTTTTCCAGAGGCCAAAAATAAAAGCCATGTAAGGATTACAATCAAAATCTGAGCCATAAAAAGCACTGTGGGAAGCTACAGCTGCACTGTAAGGAAAACCAAAGGGGAAAGTGAGGTATGTCACTGCTTGAGCCAAAGGGAAAGACAGCTCAGCCTACAGCACTATTTCCAGTGCCACTGCATCTGCTGCTGGAGGGGTTGGGTGAGAAAGCCTCATCTGCTGCTGGTGTGCACGAGTCCTCTGCGTGCCCAGTGCTGGCTACTGAGGTACTGGTGCTTGTGGGCAAGGACTGGACTTGGCTGAGTTCAACGTGGCTTCCTTTGATCTGCAGTGTGGGCAGGGTACTGATCTTAAAAAAAACAAAGCCCCCTTGAAAAACCTTTTTTTTTTTTTTTTTCCCCCCAGAAAGGCTCCACACACATAGTTCTCTTTCATCCCATATGTACCAGTGTGAGCATGGCAACGGACAATGTTATTGGGTAAACAGCAGCCTAGAGAGGGTGACAGTGTCAGACTTTCTGCAGCCAAAAATAGCCCCCTCAGCACTGGGCAGAACCAGCCTTCCAGGACTAATGGTTTGACTGCGGGTAAACATGAGGGAATACAGTTACCTGTTTCTTAATGCAAATAATAGAGAACCTGCTTATTTTGTCCATGGCTCAAAACGATCAGCCAATCTTAGTGTCGTCTTGTCTTCTGCCTCTGAGACTCAATGCACTGGAGCAGCCCATCGCCTCATGCTGCAGGCAGCCCCTCTGTGCCCTCTCTGGACCCAGGCACTGGCACAACACTTATTCATTACAGCCTATACATAGCATTTCTATATAGTTTATCAAATAGCTTGATCTGGAAAGCTTTCCTATCAGCACTTCAGATTCTGAATACTGGGATGGAGTTATATTGGTTGTATTTGGGAGCAGTGAGTGGTGCTGTAGGGGCAGTTCCCTGACTAAGGGCACCAAAGGATTCCAGTCAGCCCTGGGAGGGTCTCAGCATTGAGCCCATATACAGAGCAGATGTAGATGTCCCACTGCAGAAAGGCTTTTCTTCTTTCACCTCCTGTAATGTATGGAACAACAACAGATATTGGGGCAGGATTGACATTATCCCTTGCCAGAAGACAATAAGAAGGACACAGACCATGAGCTGGGGAGTGCAGGTGTAGCAGAGGAAGCATTTTTTGTGATGCAGTGGCACCCACTTCTGCTATGCCTGAAGTGGACCTGGACCCACAGCAAATATTTCAAAAAAATGGAAATCCCACATATTAATGCAGCTGAAAATCAATGGGAGGTTCTCTGTCAGGCTTCCCAGTGGTCTGCTCCACACTGGAGAGGCCGGAATGGGCGCAAGACATGCAAGGTGCAGGAAGCTCCAAGCACTCAGGGTGGTCTTCACCCAGGGGTCAGCTCAGCTGTTGCCAGGACTCTGCTCAGCTGTTGCCAGGAGCCCGAGGGTGTCTGGTTAATAGGTGTTACATGGACAGTTCCTGTGCCATTCCATGAATTGAGCTTAAGCCTTTGAATTAAGAAGGGAAGGCAAATGGGATTTAAAACAATACTTACAAATAATAGTGCTCATCACCCTCCCCACCCTCAAAAATATCATATATATATGTAGATAAAATAGGCAGAGTAAAAATAAGCAAGGGATGTTGTGTTTGCCCCTCGGCACACATATATGAGCTCATCAAGACAGGTACCTCCTTGTACCTGCAAAATTGGGCAAAACCACTCATTTTACCATGGAGAAAGCTGAGAAACTGAGAACTCACATCCAGTGGATGCAGAAGCCCAGCTCCTGGCCCCTGCTTGGTCTGACTGGAGGAGTTTTAATGGGCACCACCTCAGAGGTGCCTGGGCTTCCTTGAGGGATGGCTGCACCATGCTCCCAGTACTGACATATGGGTGGGAAGAACTGCTATTCTGCTTTTTCTGACCCAAGAAATGAAGAAATGGGTCTGAATAATAATGTCTGAATCCAAAACCTGTGCCTTTGTCACAGGAGCATCCACTTTATGCTTTGCCTCTGATTCCTTTTTAAACGCCCTGCTCATCAAGTCTGAAAAACCTGTTTAACCAAAAATATTCTGGATTTTGGGGGGTTTTTTTGGTAATTTTATTTTTCTTACATTTACCCTATTTTAGCCTTAAAAAACCGTAATAGCAAACGGCAATCCCAGCCTGGGGCACTTTCTGTGTACTGTAAGCAGCATTCCTGCTCACTCCCTCCAGCCCTGCCAGCGAGCAGAGGTGGGCAGCAAGGGGCAGCAAGGTGGGCATCCCGAGGCTCCAAGATGCTTGTGGTGCCAAGTGAGACCACTGCCACCCTTCCACTGAGCACACCAGGAGCCCAACCAAGGACAGTGCATCTGTCTGGGGCACACTGGAGATTTTGGAAGGGGCTTTACCAACCCGTGATACTCCTTTTCCACCTTACCCTGCACTGGATGCTCAAATGCTGGGGAATCTTGCTGTGCTGTTTTCTTCCCAGGGTAGTCCCCAACAGAAAAAGCGGACATGCTGTGTTGTGAAGCATGTTGCTGTGTCCCATGAAAGAGTCTGTGAATGCACCAGCTGGCCTCACTGTGTTTGTGGCTCAGGAATTTTACAAAACTGGTCAAGACCATGTCTTTGCACACGTTCACACATGGTAAACTGACCAGCTATGGCTGCCTTCTGAATATAGGTAACATCAGGCTGTCAACCTTTTAGTGACCACAGATCCTGAAGGGTAAATGGGGCCCAGACCCACTCTCACAGAATATTTTAGAGACTCATAGGATCCATCATCCTGAATTTATTTGGATATTGCTAGTGCCCAGGTGACCAGACAGTCTCTGGTGGAGGAAACCAGTCCCTTCGAGTCTCCAGTTCTGCTGACAATGCTAAAGGGAAGGACAGGTGGAAATTTACTGGCTGCTGTTCCATTTTTTCTGGCATCTTAAATGATGTCTTCATCATAACATATAAAGAAGGCCAGAGATCCCAAAGTACTAAAGACCCAAAGCCACAAGTAAAAAAAACCAAGAGCTTTGACTTCCTGCGTGCTGTTGTGGTCAACCCATATCAACCCTCCCAAGAAGCAGGTCTGGTTCAGTGGTGTGCTGGGCTAACACTAAAACTCTGATGCATAAACACTTCAATTAAAACCACATTTCATTTGATCTGAACTGTTACTGTCCTGGCAATGAATGTCCACCAAGACTCCAGGTGTCACTCCTGTTCTGCACGGGGTTCCAAGGGTGTGCAGCAACCAATGTTTTAGCCCCCGTTAGAAATTCTCATCCATTTGCACCTTGGTTTGGACCTCTGTAAATGCATACCAGAGTAGTCACTGGACAGGGCAATCTTAAACATGCTCAAATTCTTGAAACTTCGAAGGGAAAATAGCAGCCCATAAACTCAAAGTATTACTGTTAAACAGAGATTTCTCATAATAACCCTTTTGGCATCACAACACTATCTTCTTTTAATAGAAAAGTACTTCTTAAGCAATTTAGTTAATTTGATTTATGACAAAGAAATTTGGAGAGTCTAAAACCTCAGGAAAAGAACAGCAGGGAAGGGTGCTCTGTAATTACCTCCTCTGCACGCATGTAAACTGTAGCTGAGATAAATTAATAATGAGATTTAAAGTTACTACTTCTCCATGAAGTACATCAGAAAACCGAGTGAAGAAAGACAGAAAGCCTGGGAAAGAAGAGAGCTGGTTGGTCTGAGAAGCAGGACTCTGATTCAGAAACTCTCTTCCAATACTAAGCTACGTAATTTTAGGATTAACTTATTAATTAAACACATTTTGGTGATCACACTAGGTAGAAGACCCTCAGGACTCGTTTCTGAACACCTGCAAGTGTCATTGAACTTATCAAACTGAGCACAGCACTTGTTCAATCTTTTCAGGAGGAGCTGACATTCTTCTCACCATGGCAAAGGTCTTTGGATGATAAAGCTGGAGGCTTGGTTTGCCAAAAACTCCTTTACGTGGCACAAATCTCTGATGGGGAAGAGGTAACCTACCAGCTTGAGATTAAACTTTCTTGTTCTCATTTCAGTCACTGAAGCTTTGAGACTGTAGATAAATCATTTGAAACCAGCTCAGCTCACATCCCAATAGGTAACAGGACAGAAATGACCAGAGGTAAGGTTAAACTAGAGGATCTTACTTTCCATGATCTCTCTAGGTATAACTTTCTACAAACCAGGATGCCCTTCTGGTCATCCAGTGACAAATTTCTCTTCAATATTCCCTGTAACACCTCACTGGCCATCATCCCCACACAAACCTCCACAGGGATCCTCTTCTCACCTCATGGCTCTGCCTGCCTCAACCACTAGCCATGCTTGAGAGTTGTGCACACCCCAGTTCATCCTCTCCCCTTCCACTATCAGTTCTTTCCTGCCTCTGGAGATGACATTCATGATGACCCCACTCACAACCAAAGGGATGATGCTAAACTAGAGCCTCCAAAGTCAACACTGACTTTCTCTCCTTAATAGCTGATTACTGAGAGGGCTGAACCTGCCAGATCTGATAAGTGGACATTAAAATCTTCCTTACTTTCTTTCATTTTTCCAGTTTCACTCATAATAGGGCTCTGCTCACACAGTCCCAGTCTGGGAGGGCTTAAAGTGACCTTGGAAGTTCTCATATTACAGACAAGCTGCTAGAAGTAGCATCTCCTCTTGTTCTAAGTCAAACCTATGATCTGTTCTGATCATCACCCATGGTTTATTAGTTGTGCTTGTACCAATCTATCAAATATTTCCAAGGAAATTAAAGCTTTAAAATTATTTCCCATTAATCTTCCCTGTAGAAAGCCACCTGAAAGAACAGCAATACAGTCACCTTTGAAACCATCACTCAGAACAACTGAACAGGGGTCTGCGCACCAGCTGCTATGTGGCATCTCTTTGGGGCAATGTGAGAATCTATGGCAGCCAAGAAGTGACCATTACTGAAAGAACTTCTCAAAAGCACACTTTCAAAGCCGGAGAAGTTCAGAGCAGACAGCGCCATGTCCCCAGGAGCTCAGGTGATTCCCTGGAAGGAGACAAGGGTGTCCACAGAACCATCTCTAGGGTTGAAAGCAGGGAAATAAGTAAATAATTTTGTAATCAGTGGCATCTTACTTCTTTTAATGAACCTGTAGGACAGGTATTTCCTGCCAGTGCCCTTCTGCTCCTCTTTTCCCAGAGCTCATCTTTCACTTTGTCATGCAATTCCCAGCTGGCCAGCTCCAGCCTGCCTCACTCCCTTTTCCATTACACACTCGGCTGAGCTGAGGATGAAAGGGTCCCTGGATTCCATCGAGAAGGTAATTAATTGACTTTCTGCTCTCGTTGCTATGCAGCAAAGGTGGAAGCCGAAGCAGCTACAGTTCATTTTAAGCCTGGAAGATTAGCCACAAATGACATCATTACAGAGGTGATCAGCTGCCCACAATAAAAGCACTGGCTGGCTGAAGGGGTGTTCTCAGGACAAGAAGAGCTGGGATGAAGAAACCAGGAGCCATGAGTGACTCACAACCCATTAACCCATCACCCAGGTATCTGTAGATCCTCTCCTGGGTAGGCTTTCTCCTTTTCATCTTAAACCTATCCTAACCAGGTTGGGCAGAGATTGGAGCCAGCAAAGATGGTAGCTGGTGTCACTCTCCAGCTGTAGACTCCAGGTAGAAGCAAAAAAGTGACTTTTTGGAGCTGTAGGTAAAATAGAGGGTGATTCTGCACTGTAGCTCAGGTAAGCGCCTTTTCCTGTGGGTTATGACAGCAGAGCTGTGCCCTTGGAGGCACAGACATCACCAAGATCAGCTTCTTGGTGTGATGGAAGGGAAAATTCTACCAAAATTTGTTAGAAGGTCAGTTTTCAGCTCAAAATACTAACAACTATTCTATAGCCCAAACAGCAGGACTGCCCACATAGCAAAAACTACACATATCATGAAAATCCATTTGAATTTCAACTCTAGACTCTCACTGGAAATGAATTCCTCTTCCTTCAGCAGCAATGAATAACTGCAAAGAGAAACCCCTTTTGCTACTGGAAGGAAAAAACATTAATTCAGGGAGATGCTTCCCTTGTAAGCTTTGTAAAGTTTAGAGCACAGCTGAGTAAGAGCAATTGCTTTGTTAATTGTGCAGAAGAGCGGCTCCTTCTTCAGGAGTTGTGTATTTGCCTGACAATTTTCAACTAAGCTGCTCTTTCCTATCTGATAAATCAATGTTTACTTCCTTGGTAATTATGTTTCAGATTTAAAGTGATTTGATAAGGAATTGGTACCCTAGGAACCAGGGGGCTTGGGACATGCCAGTACTGTGTGGCTGCCCAACTCCACTCCTGACCTCCCCCCTCCCACTGCTGAGGAATGGGTGGGTTTCTCCAGACAGCCCTTACTCTCAGAATCCAAGGGGATTATTTGAGCACATGCACCTACAGAAGGGCTTCTCCCTGCGCTGGAATTTGGGGAATTCATTGAGGTTCCCAGGTGTAGTCAGTTCTTCTCCCCAGCCTGCTCTCACATTCCACGATTCCTCCAGCCAGCCCCCCAGAGCCCCGCATGCTATTTGCCCAAAAAGGTCAGCAGCAGAACAAATATTTGCCCTTCCTGTGTCTCATTCAGGGCTTTATAAGAATTAAAGTTTTATTTTATGATCTAAATCTGTATCTCTTTTTTTTTTTTTTTTTTTTTCCTATGCCCTCATTGCTCTGGGACCATTTCCCTCTGAGTTCCAAGGATGCCACTTCGCCAGCACACACACAACCCAGCAAAGAAGAGCACTGGCTTAACCTCTTATCTGTGGATGTCAACATCAGCTGAAGAACTGAGCCCCACACGCAGCTTTTATGGCCTGAAATAGAAGCAACCCTGCTTGAGCAGCAGCATTTGCATCGATGCTGCATGGTGCGTACAAGGCAAGACAACATCATGTACAGGGAGTGAGGGGTGCCACTGGAGACCTGATAGTTCAAAAGCACCTGCAAGCACCTTCAAACCCCTCCAAAAGGCTTTCTGCAGGGTTGTCTTGACATGGGACCAGACCTCATACTCACATCAATAACTATGGAAGGGTTTTTTCTACTTGTGTGCCTTGTCTTCAACACTGGGCTCAGCCTCTTCAACTTACCAGTGTAAGATTCTCCAGGGGAAGAAGGCTAATTTCTAGTCAGCCCTCACAGCATTGTGCCAGAAGTCTGCAGGGACTCACCTGAAGCAGACTGAGGAGGAATGGAGGAAGGGTTTACCAGCCACGAAGTGAAATCTGTCACTGGAAACAAGGCAGAGATACTCTTCTTGCTTCCACTCGGGACCATCACCAAATGCCCAAGGCCTGTAAAGGCACAAGGCTCACTCCCCGTGCCCAGGAGAGATGTCTCACTTTGCTGAAGTGGCTACTGCTCTCCCACATGGACCTGAGCGCAGAGATCACACACAGGGAGCTATGGAGAGGTCTCAGCTGTGACAACACCAGGAGAAAAAGCACATTGTTAAAGATGTCACTTAACAGCACATAGCTGGGTCGAGAAAGAGATTCATTCTCACCCTTCTGAAACTGTTGCGAAGCCTAAAAGTAATATCTCACTGTTCTTTGAGCAGTGTGAACTGCCTTCTTCATCCCTATATGGTGTTTACTCTGAAACTTAATGAAGGTGACCTGTAGGTCCATATTATTTGCCAAAAGCTGTTTTTTTGTGATCCTCACAAATTTTGTGGCTGTATAATGTGGCCCAGCAGCACAAAAGCATACAGACAGCATCAACATCCCAGGAAGCTACATTCAGATGTTCCATCACCATGTCCAAGGGATTTCTGCTTGTGTCATCAATAGCAATCATTAGTGTACTTACCTGATAATAGCTGTGCACACTGAACTGAGGTTTGCATCCAGCTGCACAACCAGAGTACTTTCCTGTGCCCACAGTGACTCTGGGGAGTCATTGTTCTATGCCTCCAATGGGTGACTTGCATCACAACAAAAAAATGCTTGAAGTTGTACAGTAGCATTTCTGAATGGGCAGAGACCTGCCTCATGAAATAAGGCAGTTTATTGCCTGAGCCACAAATAAATTAATTGTCTTTTAAAATGGGGAGGTGATAAAATTTACAGGTATAGCCTGTACATGCACGTAACTGATACATACAGGTATCAATACAGGGACTAGAGTAGATTTAGACTCAATTATATTAAGTCTTTTACAACCAAAACAATTCTATGATCTGTTTTGGTTTGTTTTCCCCCCTGGAGTTACATCAGGATGTGATTTGGCCCATGTGCCTGATACCCTCAGATTCTCTCTAGAACACCATTCTGTAGGTTACTGGGCAGATATACTGGAGTTATAGCCAGTCATCAGCAACCATCTATATACACTCCGGTTGTCCCTTTGCTCGAGCAATGCCACTGCTCTTTGGGGGACACTGCCAAGGGAGCAGCCAGCTCCGACTCACACCCTTGGAAACATTTGAGCTGAGCAGATTCAGAACAACAAGCTCAGAACGTTTGGCCATGCCACCGACACGCCGCACGGGGGTTGTTGTGATGGTGCCAAGTGCTTGATGTACACAGACCAAGGGGCTGCGATGATGTCGATAGGAGGCCCTGAGCAGCAGGAAGTAATGGGAAATTATTCCTTACCTTATCTCCTTCCTCCAGCGTACGGCACCGTTTCTGACGTTCCCTGATTTGGCAGGTCCCAAGAGGATGCAGCTGCCAGTGCTGCTCACCTGATAAGAGAAGCTCCAGCATGTACATTTGTACAGTTGACTTAGACAATTTGCACAGCCACAACTGTTATTCTGCATTTCTTAGATGTAAGGAGATAAGGAAACAAGCACATGCAATGAATTCTAACATAAATGCATATATTGTCTGCTGGAATCACAGTGAAGACTAGACCTGGAGGCCTGGTATTTACATGTCACACTGAAACAAGCAAATTTATGCTGAATGCCATGATGGGAAGCAACTGGAGAATGACTCCAGAAAAAACACCCTTCACAAAAAGGTGTGGGTACACATTTCCCTTCCCTGACTCTCCCCTCCCCATATCTTAACAGCAAAGGTGAGATTTAGGGGAGGATTTTCAAGATGCTGAACACAGAGCAGTCCATCCCCAAGGACACCATTTTCCCTGCATTACCTACCACACACCCCCAGCCTGAGCTGAAGCCTCTGGTTTCCTCCTGCAATTGCATTATTCTGTAAATAAAAAGCAGAACATTGTAAGGTACTGTAACCTCTTCTCCTGCACACCTCTATGGCCAAAGTGATCTCCATCACACTGACTTGGATATCAAAACCAAAAAAGCAGGCTAAGAAAAGGAAAGTCAAATATTTATAGCTTAGGACATATGGAAACCTTCTCCTATACACACATGCATGGCAATATTTACCTACTCACCCTGGGATATTTATTTGCCTAAGGCCATCACAAAACCCCCTGCTACAGGGGATCTGCCTCATGGGGAGACATTCTCAGCTAGCACATATTGTGATTGTACCCAGTGGAGATGTCCATCTTGTACCAGTCAGGATCTGTATTTCTAAAAATCCTTCTTTTGCACTTAGCTACATAATATCGAGAAAAATAATTAAATGGTCAGCCTCTGATACCTCCTCAGTTAAAAAAAAAAAAAAAGAAAAAAAAAAAAGAAAAAAAAAAAAAAGAAGAGAGGCTGGAAAACAAGTTTCACCAGCTCATTTAATGGCAAATGTCTGATTCACAAGTGTGGCTTTTCTTGGGCTGAAGCCCAAATGTCAATGTCTCCAGCATCAGGCAATAGCTTTTGTACTTCCTAAGAGGAGCCCAGGGGAACACCTGACAATATTATGGAAAGTTAGAGGCCCAGGTCTCATTTAAACAAGAGGTGATAGTTGCGGAAATACACACCATGTATAGGAAGGGTATTTTCTGCCATTCAAAACTCTCCTCTTTGTTGGAAATAGACTAAAGCAACTTTTAGACATCAAATAGGGAAAGGAAAAGTTCTGGTCCAATAAGATGTGCCTAGATAAGTCCATATTCATTCACTTCAATAAAACATGGCACAACACCCTGCACTTTTTTCTATGTCTCCACGTAACTATTTAAGAAATGGCCATGCTAAACCTAATTTTATTCACAGGTTTGGGGGAAGGCTCATTTGTTTTTTAAGTATTTTGGAACCTTACTTTTAAACCACTGTGCCCTCAGCATTTCTTTCCACACACCCTCCTCTGATCCAACTGCAAGAGGTGTGAGAATCTCTATTGCTTTTGGGGCAGGTGGATCAGGCCCACTGGGAATCTCAGACCTTGTCCTTTTTTTCTGAACTTCAGGCTTGTGTGTTTAAGAATTGGCTTATTGTCTAGCCTGCTAATGTTTTCAATTATGTGAAGCCCAATTCAATATCTCTACCTGATTGGGAGGCAGCAGGAGTTGGCTTTTTGTGTTCTCTGACCTAGAGCTGACTCCATTTGCTGCCTATCTGACTAACTAGTGAAGCAGAAAATGCACACAATACAGCACAATTAATGACAGAGGCTGAAAAACACACCAGATCCCAGCGGAGAGGAAGAAATTAGGCTCTTATACAGTGAAGGAGTTTGTTGATGATTTTCTATTTATAACATTTGGAGGGGAAGTTAGTCTCAGTGGAAAATCCTGATTATAAATATAAGTTATTTTCCTAAAACTTTTTTTTTTTTTTTAAATTGAAGATTATAATGTTAAAATTCACACCAGCTGGGTGGCACTGCAGAGTGCCAGGACAGGGAGAGGTTTTCTCTGCCTTTTAACAATCTGTCTCTCTTGGCAAATATAGTAAAATGTTTAAATCTACATAGGAAGAAAAATACTCCTTAGAATAATTGTCAGGTAGTAGGACTTGTTCCTCTACTATGTTGATATATTACCATTAAACAGGATTTTATGGCAAAGGTATGTATGAAGTACATCATAGTTTGACCCTTTATTTTTTTTCACCCAGACTAAAACAGAATGACAGTGTCACATCTACTTACAGCATTCCGGGAACACTGTTTACTGTGCCATTTTGATGTCAGCCAACTGTTTAACATGAAACACCCTAGAAAACTGGCAAATCTGGTACTGTATTTGTCCTGCTGAGTTACATGCATGTAGCCAGCCCTCAGCCAGCTACAAGGAGACATAGGCAACAGATACTTCTCATCACCACCACTCCAGCTCTGACTTGGTTGGTAAGCACATGAGTTTGTAGGGAAACACTAACGCTGTCTTAGCAATCACCAATTTAATCAAGTTTACTAATGGGATGGGTCTTTTTAACAACCTCATCTTTGGCTGGAAATACAAGTTGCCTTCAGAAGCTATGAAGTAACCTGTATGAGCAGCATAAACTCTGTGATGATAACAGAGTGAACAGGACCCAAGAGATCAAAATGAGTTGTAATAAGGCAGAAGAGCAGACACAGAGCTATGTCAAGACATCATCTTTGTAAATGAGGAACTTACTGATGTATTTACACCACTTTTCAGGCTACCTTAGAAGGAGCAAATCCTACCTTGGCAGGTGGCAGTGGGAAGCAAATATTCCTTCCTAATATTTTTTTTTAAACACTGGCTGCCACATCTAAATATTTAATCTACATTTTTACTTGATTTTACCTCCCCATCCTGGAAGGCTGACACACACTCTGTCCTCTCCCACAGAGGGTTTCCTTAGCAGAGCTCTCCCATGCTCCATTGCTCTCACCCACCACCTGTGGCACCTTCGCACAGCACACACGACATTCAGAGGTGACAGAGCTGGCACAGGATGCTGTGGGTTGCCACAGCATCTAGTTTCTGATCCTGTGGGCTCTGGTGTTGCAGCAGGATCAAGGTGAGGAAGCTGAAAACCTCTCCACACCATCTTCATCAGTTATTGTAAGGAGCAACAAGATGTCCACCTCTTCTACAGCACTCATGTTACTCTTTAAGATAGAAATGCTTTTGAAAACACACCACCATGACTGAGTCATACAGAGCCAAGATCACATACAGCATTAGGGTTATTTAATAGGAGCTATGCTGCCTCCTGAATAAACACCCCAACACACTACCCACTGGCTTCCATGAGAGATGGCGAAGTCCAGTCCAGTCTCCTCTCTAAAGGCAGGGAAGTACACACAACCCACACCCACAGACCTTGGTGACTGCTGCAAAAGGAAAACAAAAACATCAACGTTGTACTGTTCCCTACAACCTTAATTTGGCATTTTAAAACAGATGCAAAATTCAGCCTTCCAACCAACACACTTCTTTGGGGGTCTTGCCTCACCCCGCACACAGAACAGGCAATGCTCACTGAGAGAGCAAATAGCAGCATTTTCACTTTCATTGTTCACAATCTTCATTCATTGCATAGAGTTGGACACTGCTATGAATACTTGAGTATTTGTCCCCACAGACCATTTTTCACAGCCAACAGAGCAACCAGATTTATCAAGCGCTAACAGATATATCTGCACAATGAGTCAGTAGCACAGGGCAGCATTATTGCCACCTTAACCTCTGAAGGTCAGTGTTTGCTTGTAGAGTCAAACCAAAAGACAGGATGACTTTTTTTTTTTTTTTTTTTAAATGGAATTTAATGTTCTTTGGTATTTGGAAACTTCAAAACCCAAATCCAGCTGGCTTTCATTGTGGACTTGAGGAGCTGGACTACTAAAAAAGTCAGGTATCAAGTTGGGGAATATTAACATAGCTCTTCATGTGTTCTTCAATGAGTAATGTATGAAAAATAAATATTTTTTAGCTTGATAACATTTATTTTAATGTAAATATATTTTGTTAATCCTCTATGGGGAAGAGACAGTGCAAGTACTCAGCACTGTGTCAGGCCAGGGCTGTGATGAGCAGGGTTGTGCCATTTGTCCACTTCAAACTTCATAACATTTCCATATTTTGACAATTAATTTCTAATACTCTTTACAAATAAATTTATCAGTGGTTTGGTTTTTTGTTTGGGTTGGGTTTTTTTTTTGAGGAGTACAGTTTTATTTAACCACTGTTAGTAATTGATTATTTATCTTAGTAGAAAAAAAAAAAAAAAGAGAGAAATTATTTCAAAAATTCCAGTTCCCCTACAGTTTTCTATACTTTCCATCTGTTTATTAGGGAGACCTCTCACTGGAACCAAGTGGCAATAGAGGGCCTTGAGAGAGCTTGCAAATGGATTTTAAATTGACATTTAAAAGCCTTCTTTTTTTTCTAAATGGGAGAGGCTAATGAGTTCTAATTCCTTGGAAGGTCATCTACTACAGTAAAAAGGGATTTTTCTATTACTAGTAAGTCAGCGGTTTCGGAGACTGGTTTACTTATTTATGTATGTCCTGATGGAAAAACATTTGATTAAGGCTATGTTCTGTCATTCAAGGAATTATACGGAGTGCAGCTCAAGTAGGTTTTACTTTATAAACATTCAAAAGGAAGGACACGTGGAATGGGCTAAAGATACTAACTGAAGACCAAAATTTGGACATTTCTACTAGTACTCTGGCACATGAGCAATTTTCACATGCTCAGAGCAATGTGAGGGAAAGCTACAGAGAGCAGCTTGGGAACCACAAGAATAACAGCAGTTGTGTTTTACTCCTACACTAAAACCAAGAATAACATTTCAGATTTTGATACCCAACTTGGGCATTACCTGAGTGTTAGCACTCTACTTGTGGCCCAGGTTTGCAGATCTCACATTAGTATCCAGGTTGGTCAAGATTCTCTGCAGATCATTCCAGTGAACATCACCAGGTGAAGGACAACCAGAAGAGAAGGCAGGAGGATGTGACACACAGTCCTTTACTAATTCTCTGTGAACATTTAGAATGGACAGTCCCATTCTTTTTTGCTTCAAAATGTGAAGCCATAAAAATGAGAATAATAGATTGGTTTTGGGACAGGTTCTGGTTCAACCCCCTTGGAGGGAGCAGGGACAGCTGCAACTAGAGCAGGTTGCTCAGAGCCCCGGCCAATCTCACCTGCAATGGTTCCAGGAATGGGGCAACAACCACCTCTCTAGGTAACCTGGGTCAGGCTCTCACCACCTCAGTGTCAAAAATATTTTCCTTCTCTCTGGTATAAATGTTCCCTCTTTCAGTTTAAAACCATCACCCCTTGTCCTGTCATAACAGGCACAGCTAAAAAGTCTGTCCACATCTTTCTGACAGGCCCCTCTAAGTACTGAAAGGCTGCAATAAGGTCTCCCCAGAGCCTTTTTTTTCTCTGGGCTGAACATCACCAACTCTCTCAGGCTAGCATCCCAGCAGAGGGGTTCCAGCCCTCAGAGCATTTCTCTGTTTTCTTCCAGACCTGCTCCAACAGGTTCAAAATTCTCATTGCTGAAATGTCCACATCAACATTCAGTTAGGAAAAGGGATTCCTGATTCACCCAAGAGGAGAGGTTGATAACTGTTGCTTTCTCAGTGGAGAACCTGCAGCCATTGAAAATTACTTGCTGTTCTGCCCCAGAATAAAAAAGTGGTACCATTTCTTGTAGAACTGCACATCTCTGTTCAGCTATAATCCAGCCAGGGAAGAGTAAGTCATTTCACCGGTCCCCTCCCTCCAGTCTAGAGAAGATCGTTCTCCCCTAACCTCAGCCCCATCATTTATAGAAAAGGGTCCTGAAGGTAAAATTAATATCTCCAGTTTCAAGATCAGAAAAGACAACACTTGTCCCTCTTGCTACCTTCCTTGGGAGGGAACCTGGAACATCAAGTAAATGGGAAGAAGAAGAGATGAAAACCCTCTGTCCCCCTTAAGGATCATAATGTACTGGAATATGGTTTGGTGTTCTGGACAGCTTTCAGCTGATGATGGAGCAGAGGGGACCCCCAACAAGCACTGTGAGGGGGGAACTGAAACCCATGGGAACACATCAGAAGAAAAATAGGGATAGATCTGAGGAAAGGATGACAACCTGTGCTGGAGCCCACAAACCCTGGGACTATCTCCCTCTAGAACTCCCTCTTGGACAAATGTGGTCCATGCAAAGCATCAAAGCTCCCTCCCAGGCACACTGCACCTCACTGCCAGCAAGAATGGGATAAGACAAGTTTTGCTTTCTGGTCTATGTCCCCAAAGGGCAATGCTCCAGCGACAGGTGAGCACAGGTAAAGGCAAAGATGGAAGAGACTGACTATGCAGGGATAATGGGACACCTCTCTCCCACTGGTGCTCACCTCATAGCTGCTGTGCTCCATGTCTCATGGATGTGGTGCTCCTGGGTGAGGACCCTCCATGCAGGGACAAGGGGGTCTGCCAGGTGCCATCTCCTTCCTGGCATAACTGAGGAGCTGCAGGGGAGAAAGCCAAAACGAGAAGCCTCAGGAGTGAGATTTATTGCTTGGTTAATAACATCTTTCCCTTCCCAATGACCCCAGTGAAGAAAGGAAGGATTGAGTGGCTTTATCTTTATCTTTATTCAGTGCCGTGGTCCTTCTGGGACACTTGACTGTGATTGCATAATTTTCAGTGTCAGACTTGATAAGACGCTGATTGTGTTTCTGCGGTTTTCCGCGGTGGAGGATTCCCCCGGCAGCCGGGATGGTTAATGGGAGCTGACCGGCTTGCCAAGCTCACCAGCGCCATTCCCTTCGGCTTCCTGCTGTAGCACATTAACACAACAAATTAACATCGTAATTGCCTTTTAACTATTTATCACCATGGAAAGGAAAAGGGAGGGGGAACAAGAAAAAAAAAAAAAAAGGAAAATCACAGGGAGGCACCCAAGAGATATCTTAGGAAGGCAGGTCTCTGTCTGCACCTCCCTTTATTTCTATTTATAGACAGGCATTAAGTTATGCTAATAAAGAGCAAACTGCAGGGTATGGTACAGAAAAAGCCCCGAGTTAAATATATTAATCTTATCTAACTAACAGGACTGGAGTGACTGCTACCAAAACCATGGGGATCTATCAGCAGCTTCCACTTAGGTTTATTCACAGAGCAGAGCTATTGCAAGATGATGTACATTAGGCATATATATGTATATATATG
>JANHGL010023950.1:135514-166952 GCA_024611195.1 Ceyx melanurus | reverse complement strand
TATATATGAGTAATATTTCCTTGGCTAAGGCTTTGACAGCATCAAGGGCAGCACAAAGGAACAGGCCAGGCTGAGAGCAGGAGACAGAAATGCTGCAAAAGAATTAGTTCAAAGGTACCCAGCTTGAGTTGGCTGCACTTGCCTTCTCCATAAATCCCCACGTTGAAGGGATCACTCGTGCAGTCCTGTGGCAGGAATCCTGCTGTGCATGTGTTTGCTGCTAACTGCCACTCTCAGCTCCTCTGTGGCACTGCCCACCTGAGCACTTTGGTCCAGTTTTGGTCCAATTCTCAAGCATTCTGTAGAGCAGCTGTCACCCAGACAGGTGAAGAGCCTCAGCAGGGATGCAGAACCCAGCCTGTGGGATGCTCTCCTCTGTCTTCTCAGCGTGGTGGGAGCCACAGCATCTTGTGTCCTGGCTGCACGTTGGCAGGCACACAACCTTTGTCCTGCAAGTTATCTGAGCGGGGGTGTTGTGGAGACTGCTGATGGATGTTACCCTGTGGGAGATCTTGTCTGTGAGCTGTATGCAATATCCAAAGGAGCAGAACCCACCCAGCAGAGGCAATTTGCTGTCCAGATTGGCTCCTGCTTGAGATGGGAGGCAATGGGGTCAGTGCTTCATATTTTCTGTATCCCCTTTGTGCTGCAAGTGTAGTTTGCTCACAGCATATATAACTGTGTGAGCTCCTCCCTTGTATTCCTGGTGTGAGTTACTTGCATCTTTTGCTTTTTTTTTTTTCACATCTTGGCACAGTGATGAACCTTGAAAGCAAATGTGCAAGAATAAGCAGGTTGTCCACTCTCTGTGTGCCCTACAGACAATGCAGACTTGGAAATGTTTGTGTGTGTTTTCTCTTTCTTTCAGCTAGAAATGTCAAAACAGTCAGTGGCTGGAAAGCCACTGCTTTTATAAAGGGAAAACATTGGCACCATTTTCACCAGCATCAGGAAGGCTCTTAATGAGCAACTGTTAAAGGAGGAGAAGACCAGCCTGTTGGGGTTAGGCTGTCAGGTGTAGGTCTATTCAGAAAAGCTGAAGAATATTTCAATGATAATTAAAGTGCAAGATAAGAGGACTCAGACTCTTTTTACATCTGGAATATGAAGCTTCCAGTCATCCTGAAAAATAGAATAACCCTTTCTGCCACTGCATGTGGAGAGCAGGCTTGCAGATGGGATGCACTAATGACTCAATGGTGGATCATTGTCCTAACCTTGTCTTGGCCTCCCTGTCATCCACAGGTAAAGTGTGTCTTGGGGTGATGTAGCTGAGTAGGGTGCCTCTCAAAATCAAATAGTCTCCTGTCTGGTGCAGTTTTTCCTGCAAGGGCAATGGAACACAGATATTCTCAGCAATTAAAGTGTTGAATAGTGGAAGCTAAGGGAAATAGTCCCATTTCTGTTGGTAGGTAGGTTTAAGCACACAAAGTCTGATAATACCAGTGGTCCTAATGCTTTTAAACTCTGCTAGTACTCTCTTGTAAAAAAAAAAATAAGCAAGATATCTAAAATATCTATCTTTTTGGCCAGGATTTTCTGAAAACAAATATTGCTGTTCTAGAATATACTGAAATGTCTTAAGTTTTTATGGATAAATAGAGCAGTCACAGGCTCTACTAAAGGGACACCACTCATCACTGGTGTCATGTTTTCTTTAAGAGGAAAAAGGGGAAAAAAAAGTGTCCTAGGTACTTAGAAGTGTTGTTTGTTGGGGTTTTTATTGTTATCATTGTTACTATAGAAGCAGATTCTTTTGTTCCTACTGGTGCTGCTATTATCTGAAGGAACACATAGAGAAAAATAACATATCAAGGAGATTAATTAAAAAACAAGACATTACTTTCTCATGATTCTGCTACCTACATGATACTTCCACTGCATTTACTCATCACATGATGATTTTAAGGAACTGTCAACCTGACAAAGCTTGAACATGGGATTTGCTTCCACACATTCAGGTTATTTAGATTTTTTTTGTTAGAGTTTTTGGATATGTTTTATTTTGTGAGTAGTATTGCCAATGTCCTAATTCCAATACCGTTTTTTTTGTTTTTATTTTTATTGGAGCCTTATCTGTAGAAAATGAGCTCTGAACCTCATAGCAATAATAAGGACTGATTTGTTTGCTCTTGAAACTTTCAGTTCTCTCGGAAGGTCAGATGTTCTGCCTGCCCCTCAGGTTTTGAACAAAATGAGATCCTTTAGATGCATTTTGTGTTTCAGCCTAACAAATGATATTTGTTTATATACTAAATGAAAAAGATTGCTGGTGGATGCTCCTGCTGTACTTCCAGTTGTTATCTGTGCTCATCGATCCATGAGAGCAGTTTAATTGCACTCAAAATGAATCGTGATGGGTATAAAAAGAAATAAATCTTTTTTAAATCTGTATAGCACACTTCACTGAAATAACTGAGTTTGCCACCCTTCCTAAGACTACCTTTCAGAAGGGTTAAGATGAAGACTGACTGTGATGTGTGTCTGCATCCTTCAGTTCAGCCCTTGCATTTAACCTGTTTAGCACTGCTTGTAGCATCAAGGGCTGGGGCAACGAGGTGAGTTGTAGATGAGAGCTTTGTAGACTTCAGGTGATGTGTCCTTATGTGATATCCCATCTTTAGATTGGCTTGATTTGCAGTGGGTCTGTTTTAGGCACAGCTAAAATGGCAAGAACTTGCCATGAAAGGGTAGGAAGTGGGCTCCACTGCTGCCCAGAGAACACACCGAAAGAGAATTAATTATTGGCTGAGCTTCCCTCTTCTCTGGGCTGTTTGGAGTGGCAGCATTTTGTGGTAGTGGGAACAGGAGATTTCATTCTGGTTTGCTGCAAGGAAGTGCATGCTGGAGGTTTTTCATGAACATAATATATTGTTCAACCATCAGAATCCCCAGCTGTGTTTTCCAGATTCTGGGATTCAAGGCACTTATTTGTATGCATGTGAGGCAGAAGGGTAATTGATGTTTAGGTCAGTACCTTGAATGGTGTCTGAAAATCACATAGTAGTTGTGTGATCTGATTGTTGCTAATCTCATTTCCTGGTCTAAAAAGTGTTTGAAATTTTTGGCTGCATTTGCTGGCAGTCTGAAATCCTGGGTGCAAATACAGTCATTTAGAACAACTCGCATTCTTCAGCTCTATTTGTAAGTGAATTTCTCAAAGGGCTTGATAAAGCCTTTAATTACAGAGTAGCTGTGGAGTAAGTATCCATAGGACAATGCAGGTAGCATTTAGAGCTCAGCTACATCACCTTTATGGCAATCACACTTAATGTCAGCTAATGGCCGTGGTGTTCAGGAGTGGGGAGATATTGGCAGGATAACACAGCTGTTGCTGCAACTCTAAAAGGTCATTGGATTTTTAAGCTTTCAGTTAGCAAACAGCTACTCCAGTGGGCAGGAGGCAGGACTGATGTTTCAGCTGCTATCACTGTAAAGTCACTTAAATACATATGTACCACCAGTGCAGATCTGACAGCTTCCACCTTCATGGCAATCAGGGGGAGGCAGACCTGACCTTGGCAGCTCTGCAGCAAGTGCAAGGCAAGCACTATTCACAGTGCTTCGTGTTTGTCACCCTCCCAGGCACTCCCTGACTCCAGATATTAACTCAGGGGTTCAACTTTCCCTTCCTTTTAAAGTCACAAACCTGTCTCTGAAACGGTTTGATAACTTTAATGGATGGGTTTTGCCACCCTCTCTAAATGTTACAGCCTTTACTTTTACGTTTGAGGCTGGAATGATCTCTCTGAAGCCAGGTAGGAGCTAAGTTGCAGGGGGAGAAATTATAACTGGGATTTTCTGGTGCTGGTTTGATGTCGTGTCCACTGGAATGTGCTGTCTGCACCAGTGATGTGTGTCCAGTGTTCCCAGCTTGCTGCTATATTTGGTTTTATAGTTACAGCAATGAGCGTTGCTCATCTTGTTTCCTGCTGGACCATTAATTATATTAAAATCTGTGTGCTGTGTTATCCTCTAGTTGAACTCAAAGGTTGGGATATAACCATCCAGTGTTTATGGCTCATTTCACTTTGCAGTTTTTAAGCAGGGTTATTGCTTCTCCTCTGTCCTTTATTTGTAATCTCTGCAAGGGCTCAGTGGTCCTGACTGATCAAGTGCACTGGACAGAGAAGTAGCTTGTGAAATATTAAAGATGAATAGGGGAAAAAGGAAAAGTTGCTTCTTAAACTGTATCTCTAGCTCCTCATGATTTAGGAAAAGGAGAAATTCTTCAACTGCATATCAGTCCTACTGGGTACAAGGCTGAGAAGTGATAGAAATGTTGATATTAATTACAGTCTGGGGAAGAGGAGGGACTGACTTTAACAGCAGCAAGTCAAAGAAGTCAGGCAGTTAGCTGCCATTGGCTTTTCACTAATTTTCTCTACTCAACAAAACACCTCGTGGAACTGAAGTGGGAGGTTCTTGAAACACATCGTCCAATGTGGTTATGCTGGAGATGACCAGCTCTGTCTGGAGACTGAGATCTTCACTGAGAGGCAGGCTTGAGAAATAATCCATGAAGAACACTGAGAAATTGGCCTTTCATTGTCATTGCTGATGACTTCTTTGTCTGTGTTCACCCTGAAATCCTTAAGCATCTAATCCTGCATTATGTTTGCATTTCTAAATCAATGCACCTAGGGCTAATTTTGCTCTGCAGAGTTTATTCTATGTCTGAAACATGAAAAATATTAATGAGGAATTCCTAATTTCCATCTGCATTTCTGCTCTGCATCATAAATGTCTTGAGGTATTAGGTCAGTGCATTTGGTTGCTCAGTTAGTCATGTCTTCTGGGATGAACTGCTGTTGTTATTACTCTTAAGTATATGTTAGGTCAACACTTGAGTGTCTTTTTTGGAATTTCTTGCACTAAGAGGCATGTTGAACACCTCCCAGAGCAGTAAAATATGTCTCCTGAACCTGGGTACAACAGGTTGCAAATGGGTGTCATGAAAATACTGCAATACAGGAAAAAATAGGAAAACAAGGAGGGTCACTTTGGCAGGATCATGGCATTCCTGGAGGTGAACAAGGTGATTTTTGGGGGATATCTGTTCTAATTGTAGCTTGTTAATAGCTGCTCTCCCTGCAGTCCAGGGCTGTTGGCTTTGGAAAAGCAATGTTCTTTCCCAATTATGTGTGCACTGGTGACCTTTAGAAATCACTTACCTGAAAAAACCCAGAATTATGCAGAGCAGACTTGAGCTGATCTCTCCTGAGTGACTTTTCACTCCTGCTAACACTAATTTGATTTGTGTTGGGTGTTTTTTTGTGTGTTGGGGGATTTTTTTGTTGCTTTGGGATTATTTTTTTGTTGTTTTTTGCTTGTTATTTTTTGTTTGCTTCTGTGTTTTGGTTTTTTTGTTTGGGTTTTTTTCAAAGAAAACCATTTCATCTTGATTACAAGGGCATCAGAGTGTTTGCTGCATGTTCCCCTCAGAAAGGCTCTGTTGAAATACAACCTCTCTTTTTTAGGACCACAGTGGTATGAATATTATGATGTTTTCCTGCAGCCATGGCAAACAGAAGACAATAACAATTAGGCACAACTGATAATAACAAAATATGGTACATTGCCTGAGAAAGTTGGTAGTTCTAACAAAAAACTGTGGTCAATAAGGCATGATTAAAGTAATTAAATTCCTTCAGAATTAACCTTTAATGAAAGTCTCAATGTGATGAATGAAGAAATATTCTTCATAAAGGTTAGATGTTAATAGTATTAATGCTTAAGATGTAATGAAAAAGAATGATGTATTTGTAGAACTTGAGTGTCTTCCTCAGCTTGATACCTATAGCTGTTTGCTGAAATAATCAGGGGTTCCTGCAGTGTGGTACCCCTCACATCTGGCAGCAGATGAGATGATCATCTCCTTTCTGAAGCAAGTTTATTGTCAGTCATTCAGTTGAGCACACAAGTATTTTCCACTGAAAGTAAAATATCAGAGTGCTACCTGCTTGATGAGGATATTTAGATTCCATAAGCCCTTTCAGTAAAGGTGGGGTTTTAATTTATTTTATTTCTGTCATTAAGATTGTAATCTGCTGAAGCCTGTAATTGTTATGCACATTCTTCAGCTGTCAGCTGCCACTCTTCCAGAAGCTGGGGCTTTTCAGCAGCACTCTGTGTGACTTTGAAGCCTTCTGGGGTGAGCACAATTGCTGTGCTGAAGCCTTGCTAATAAAAATGTAAATACCAAAAGACATTATCCAGGGAAATTGAGATCTGCAGCCTGTGCAGATCTACCTGGTGAAGCTTTGTGAGGAGCAGCAGCAAGAGATTTGGGGTTTGGGATGAGCAGCCTTGGGCTTTGACTCTTCCAAGCATCACAGATGGCAGGGAGGCAAGTGAACAATGCTTTGAGAAAACACTGGTGTGTGCTCCCAGCTCTGGACAGATGGCTTTCTGCAGCCAGGCCTGCAAGCTGTAGTTGCTGCTGCTGCTGTTGACTTAGGAATTCATGGGAGTTATCTCGGGATCAGTGGGGATTTCAGGAGGCTTCAAGGCGAGCGAGTGATTTCCTTGGACACTCAGGAGGTTATTTGGTGTATAAATCGGGCAAAGATATTAATTTCTACCACAACAGTTACGAAAGAGTGAAGTCTGTAGCTTGAAAGGTGTTAATTTTTCTCTCTTCAACAAATATGTATCTGACTGAGACTCAATTTAGTTTGCCAATTGAATCGGCAGCTTCTGGGGTAAAGCTTGACTTGGGGGTGATGACAACAAACACACAGATCTGTTTTTCCTCCTAAAAGGCAGATTCCTTCAGTGTTGCTTTCTGTGAAAGGCTGAGTCCTGCTGCTGCCCCTCTGCATCTCTGGGAGCAGCTCCCTGTGGATCTACCATCCTGTGATGCATGTGTTGGACCACCTGAGCTCCTGGACTGGGGAAGGAGTAATGGCTTTGAGAAGACAGATACCATCAATTGGTGCTGTTTGTTTAAGAAAGAAATTAGAAGGGATCTAATTCTAAAGACTGGCTTAAATCTAGAGAGAGGGAATGGATCAGAGTGTTTGCTGCATGCCTAGATCTCATAGGAAAATTGATTTACACTGATATTCTAATATTTTATCTTAATCTTCTTTGTCCAGATGTGTTCAGGTACCTGACAAAGAGGAAAAAAAAGGCTGCATTAAATTGACCTTAAACCAGCTACACAATGTCATACCAAAGTAGAGTAGCTCTTAGAAAAACAGTCACAATTCTCTTTAAATGGTTGTAGAAATTCTTGTCTTGTTAGACAAAAGCCAATGTGCAGAAATGAAGAATTAAGAAGCAAGGAAGAAGCCTGATGTAAATAAGAGCTCTGGGATCAATTGGTGTCAGAGATGTCAGTTGCACCACTTCAGGAGGTGTGGAGAGGGTTGAGTGGTGGGATATTTAGTGGGTGTTTCCTTCCTCTGGGATAAAAAACTGTGGGTAGAACACAAACCAACATACTGAAGTTTCTGTGTGGAGGGGAAAAAAAAAGAAAGATGAAAAAAAATCCTCTAGCTGAGGCAACAACAAAATGGGCAGTTTACCACCCTTGCTGTCCATGGGCTGAGGCAGCCATTATTAATTATATTCTCAATAAAAGCATCCACTCCAGATGGCATTAACATCTTCAGAGAAAATTTAAAAATACTGTAGGTGAATTTTCATATTTTAAAATTACAGAACTTTTAAATAACTCAATTTCCAAATAATTCCAATTCTCCTCTTAGTGCTCTAGAACAATCAGCAGAACAGCCTAATGCCAGGGAGGGAATGCTTAGGGACAGGCTAATTGAGAGAGGAGAAATTTAAACTTCTTTTTGAGTAATAAGCAAGAAAATTCATTGCTGGTGGTGCTTTAGGAAACGTTGGAACAGCCTCTCAGGTGCAGTGGTCGGAGCAACTTCTGGGCATGCTGATAGACAGGGCTAGTAAAGCCAGGGCTCAAGAATGTGAAAGAAAGAGCCCTTGGCAGGAAGCCACAGGCAAAAAGTTCATCTCTGTATTTAAAAATGAGTAAAATTGCAATTGAGGGGAGGTGGAAAAAAACCCCCAAGGTTAGATGTGAAATCATAGAGTGTTTAGGGCTGGAAGGGAGCTCCAAAGGGCATCTAGTGCAGCCCCCCTGCAGGTAGCAGGGACACCCTCAACTAGCCCAGGCTGCTCAGAGCCTTGGCCAACCTCCCCTGCAATAGCTCCAGGGATGGGGCCTCAACCACCTCCCTTCTTCTGGAAGAAGAACCAGCATGGGCTGGGGTAAATTCCTTCCCAAATCTCACGTGAGCATGGAGGAGATGAAACCCTGGCCATGCTCTCATATGAGCACAGTTTGCTCTTGATAAGCACATTGACCTCTGGAGGCCTTACCTGCAAAACTGACTTTATAACCCTTAGAGTATTTCTATGTTGTTTTGCCAACTATATCCTGCCCCACCTACCTAATTATCATTTTTTTGTCCCCTACAAACAATAACCAGCACAGAATATATATGAGAATCTGGATGATCAGTGAGTGATGGTGACTATTTACTGGGAAATAAAGAGCCCTGAATGCTGCTTAACTATATATGTTACAACTAGGACAGATTTTCTTGAGTCCCTTCAAAAATAGGGAATTGTGAGGTTGGCTTTTCAAAGTCTTTCTTGCTGGCCTAGTTTTGCTCCTGCTGGAGACCAAGGCAAACACTTCTCTGCTGCCTAAGTTTGCTCCCACTGGCTGGGAAATGAGAGCTTTAGAAAATCCCACCCTACAATTAGAACCAAAAATAATCTTCTAGCAAATGGCTGTCTCTGGTTAGTTGGGGGTTTTTTTTAAAGCTAACCCACCCACTGGGAGTTTGATTCTGTAGTTTTCTGGAGATGATTTGAGAGGCAGGGGGAAATTCAACCCAAAAATAGCTTAGAGGAGCTCTTTTTCTGAAGCAAACAAATCTTGTGAGCAGTAGTTGAGGGAACTGGGGTGGCTCTGCCTGCAGAAAAGGAGGTTGAGGGGAGAACTTATCTCTCTGCTGCAACTACCTGAAAGGAGATTGAAAGGAGGTGGAGTTTGGTCTCTTTTTCTAATGTACAACAGGTCGTGAGGAAGTGACCTCAGGTTGCACCAGGGGAGGTTTGAGTTGGATATTGGGAGAAAATTCTTCACTGAAAGGTCTGTCAAACACTGAAAGGCTGCCCAGGGAAGTGCTTGGGTCACCATCCCTGGAGGGTCTCCAAAGACCTGTAGCTGTGGTTTTTGCAGCATGGTTTAGTGGTGAGCTTGGCAGTGCTGATTTTATGCTTGGACTTGATGATCTTAAACATCTTTTTTTCAACCTAAGTGAGTCTCTGATTTTTATGCCTCGACAAAGACACAATTTTAGGCATTTCTGGATGTCCAGGGCTGAGAAAGAAGAGTTGGATGCTTTGGAAAGAGTGTGCATGTCCGTGTGCTGTGCATGCATACACAGAAACTTGGTCAATTTTTTCCCCTCTTTGGTTTAAAATGGAGATGTTTATTCAAGATTTTGGATTACTCTTTTCCTCAGCATGTTTTTTATGTTTATTTTATAGGTAATACCCAAAATACTGCAATTCTTTATGATTCTTGTTAGCTATGTTGTCGGAAAACTTTTATGGTGAGGCTGCTGATACAAGCAAGTGAATTCTGTCGGCAGAACTGCAAAAAGCTGGATTTTCAGTTGGCATCTGAGGTGCTGCTTTAAAGGTAGAGCAGCACACACAGGCCATATTGTGCTCAGCACTGAGACCAGATCAATCCTAACCCACTCTACTAAATTCACTATATTCATGCTAATTTCATGGTGTATTTATGTGCAAGCAGAACAGAACCCGTGGTGTCCTGCTGCTGGGTTTACATAGAGGATGAACAAGGTTCAGCTCTCAAGTTGTTGCTGATTTGTGACTCCAGACAGTTCACCTTCCCCTGCTGCTGTTCTGCTGGAGAAGTGCCCATGTGGTGCAAGGTAAATGGAAAAGCAGAACACAGGTGATGCTGACTGACTTCTCTAGGTCTTCCCCAGAGTTCATCTTCCCCAGTTTGGTTTTAAAGTGGAATTTTATCCATTTATTTTACTTCAAGGCTACAGTAACAGCCATTGAGCCTGATGGGCTTGCAGCAGATGCTGCTGGGGGAGAAGGAGAGATGTCAACAGTGCTGCCTGCTTTGGAAAGAAGCATTTTAATCTCACCCTGCCAGGCCTTAGAGGGAAACCTTTCCAGGGGATAAATGACACTACAGCTCCTCAAGCATGTAGAGGAGGGAAAGCTGGTTACTTTGCTTCTGCTGTCAACTATCACTGGCAACATGAAGTCTGTGTTCCTCCAGCTGCTGACAGCCTGTAGAAATCATGAATAAAAAGATGGGGTTTTAGGCAAATTATGCTGCCTACCCCTGGTATGCTGTTAGCATGGTATCCTATTTCTGGGTGGAAGAGAATAGATTGGATTGAATAATCCTGTTTTGAGTTTTGTTTGAGCTTTCTGTCTATTTTCAAGGCTATAAATAAATCCATGCTCTCTTTTCAACATTATCTTACAATAAAAAGCAATTCCTGGATAAAAGAGAATTTGAAATTTTGAGCAAATGTTAAATTTGTGTATTCATCATTCTACAACATAACTTTTTTTTGTCACCATATTACAAAAACTTATAGTTGCACTCTAATTTCAACAAATATTCTTTGGTACCCAGTGTGGACTGGTGCTATAAAAGGTAGATTAGGAAAAGTATTCCATTCTTGCTTTCTGGAGGCCATAAATAGAAACATAAATATACCACAATAATATGAATTCTAATTCAGATTTCTGTGTAATTACAGAAAATGTAGGTGATTATTTGTCCCCTGCAATTTTCTGGCTGTATTTTCTGTAAATGCCAGCTCTACCATTTTTCTATATATTTTCCTTTTTCTAGCTGAAGGAAAATGTCATTTCCCAGTAGACAAGAGTCCTCTGTAAATAAAATAAAAGCAGAAATGTAAAATGTCAGCAACTGTTTTCTTTTAAGGCAAGCCATTTTGTTTGTGTGTTTGCATGCAGTGAGTGGGGAAAAGGAATTACCTTTTTTTTTCCCCCCCTCAACACTGCACTAAAGGTGATATTTCCAGCAGCTTTTAAAATTAGTTTGTCTCCAGGGGCTGACTGGTATAAAATGCCAATATTGAATTATTAAAAGATTTTTAACAGAGATGCTGCCAGTTCAGAGGGTAATCCATGGATGGGTCCTGTCCTCCTTGAAAGACCAGTTAGTTTTTTTCTGTGGAATCAGTGGGATTTCAGCTGGGGTGAAATGACCTTCAGGACCCAGCTGCAGTGGTGGGATCTCTGCCTTCCCAATCCTTTGCACTGGAGGTTGGACCAGAAGACACTTGACTCAGCAGAAGCAATTGTCCAAGTGCTAGTTTTGATTTACCTTCCTAACCTGCCACCTCTGCCTGCAGAAGCACCACATGTAATTTCACCCACATCAATTAAACATTACCCTTGGCTTCCTATAATGAGGTGGGATGAGTTTGGTGTTAACAGCTCAATCACACAATCAAGTTATTGTGCTAACAAATTGCCTCTGACAAAGCCCTGCGAGTTATCTGTAACAATCTCTGGCTGTGTATTAAGTTGTAGTGCATAAATTTGCATTTATTATGGGCTAACACTAGGCACACTTGTGATTTCCATTGGTCAGGTGATAGATAAGTGAATAAACTATCATTGCAAACTAATCCCAGGCTGAATGTGTGCACAAGGAGTGTTGTTGAATGGTTTTAGACTGTCTGTGCACTAAGAAACCAAGAATTACATGAACAGATGTGATCTCTTAGTTTAATATCCTGTCTCCAAGAGAAATTTGGGTAAAACATCAGTATCTCCCAACAAGGAGTGAAGGGGAGTTAATATTCCCCATTCCACAACCCCCTCCCTTTTTTTTTTTAATATATTAGTTTTCTTGCATGACCTTTACTCTTTCATGAGACAGAACCAAACTCCCTCTCAATAGAACTCATTATTTTTGATACATTAATTACACATCCTCTTGTTCATTTCCCTTCTGGGATAAACACCACCAGTGTTTTCAAATCCTACTTCAAAGGAGGAAGCTTTGATTTTACAAACTCCTGAAAATATGACTCATCTGAAAAGTGTGTTCCAGACACAAACTCTTTCATAAATATAATGTAGTTGTAATAAAGCATCAAGGAGAAAGTTGGGAGCAAAAAAATAATGTCCTTTCTGTTCCTACACCTGATGCTGCTACCTTTGGACTGAAGTGAGCTGGAGTATGAGAAATTCTTGTTATATTTTGGAGGATAAGGAGAAGAAAATCCTATAAAACCTGCTAGTATTTTGGTTTTTGAATGATGATGCTGGACTGCCCAGTTCCTCAGCAGTGTGTTAGTAGCAGATAACAAAGGGAAGCACAAACCAGGCAGTGCAGTCACTGGGGGATCAAAGAAAATCTACATATTGATGAGAATAAATAAGGACAGCAGTGGGACTGTTTATTTTTGCTGTCTCAGTGCTTCTTACAACTCTAGCATCCCCTTTTTATCTGCCTTCATCTTTTTCCCAATTAATACTGGTGAAGTCATCCTCATCCATGGTGTCTAGACATCCTTTTTCATACTGAAACATCTTAATTAAGTGTTGTCTGATGATCACAACATGCTCTGAGATGGTTTGAATACCCTTTTTTTTTGCTTTATTGAGGACCTGTAATCTAGGTAGGGATCAGAGCACTGGAGTTTGAACCTGAGTCTTCTATGTAATGAGCAGTGAGAGTTGTATGACTTTGAAAGTGGATATAGGGGTGTATGTACATATATATATATATATATTATTATTATCAGGAGTTTGAAAAGAACAGTGATTCCTCTGTAAAAACCTCTGATTTTTTTTCACATCTCAAAACTTTAATATTTCAATTTGAAATCTCATATGGTGGCATTTTAGATAGTGTGTGTGATTTGGTTTTTTTTTATGGGGGAGGAGCGTGTTTGGAGTTTTTTGTTTGTTTCAGTGTGGGTTCTTTTTTCTTGAGCATTGGCATGCTATTATTGCAGATGAAAGCATTAGAATGCACGTCAGGGTGCTTTTCAAATAAGATTTATTTAGTTTGCTGTTGCATAGGCACAGTGATGTTCTGAAAGGGCTAAGGCAGAAGAGTAACTTTAAATTAGGTTTTACAGTTTAATGTATTTCTTGCATAGCAATGGATGGCTTGTTTTACAATACAAATAAAGCCATTGAATTAATTATGGGGCATAAAATTAAACATAAACTTGTGGAGTCCTTGCAGAATTGTCACCTAAAACTTATTACACCCCAGAACACTATTAGACTTGAGTATATTTCAGAATTTGACTTTGTTTGGGAAGTAGATCTGGTCTCTGACTACTTGATTAAACACACTTCATATAAAAATTGAAAAAGCAAGTTGGAAAGGAGCAGTTTCAGTGTGTATTTAAAAAAAAAAAAATTACTTCTGGTGCTCAAATTCCATGTAAGGCTCAGGCAAAAAGTAGTAATGATTGTGCAAAGCTTGGTCAGGAGGAGCTGACTCATGATCAGCCCATGGGCAAGTCAAAAATTGATGGCACATTTGCCTATAAACTGCTTGTTATTGTTCTCAAGGTGTCAGAAGAGACAACGAGGGGTGTATCTTTCACAACTAGTGTCTGCTGCTAGACCATGAGTGTGCAAACACCTTTTCTGAGGAGTCTAGTGAATAACAGAGCAAAGGAAGATTTAATTTTTATGAGCTGTATATTCCCACTGTGATCTGCAGTGGATTACTGCTGCCAATGGAGAATAACAGCAGTTTGCTTGAATTTTGTGTTAGACCAGGGAAATTCAGGTAAAATGAGTACAAAGTAAAGTGTTCACACTTGTGTTATAGAAATCTTGCACTTTGTTGTAGTGAAATACCTGTTTTATTCACTATACACATATTTACAGGGAAATTTTCTATAGTCATTATGCAGTTGTCCTTTATTAGGGGAAGAAACTATGGCAGTCTGCTTGCTTATTGATATTGATTTCTTATTCTAGTCGAGGGTGTCCCTGCTCCCTGCAGGGGGGCTGCACTAGATGCCCTTTGGAGGTCCCAGCCCCAAACATTCTCTGATTCTCTATTGCTTGATGCATTTGGGCCCAGGATTTTGGATGATGCAGCTGATGTCTGGCTAATTAAATAAATGGAAGGATCAGTGTTCCATTTCTGCCATCTAAAGTGATGAGTGATAATTGCTGTAAAGATCCCAAGGATAACATTCCAGCTTCTCATGGGTAGTATCTCCTTTTAGCACTGGAGAAATCATTGCAACTTCAAATGCTCCCAAGGTAGTCTGAGATTTTGCACAGTTCTTCCAGCAATTACTTAATGATGTCAAAGGCATTGGAAGCTGTTTCAGATGCCCAAGAAATTAAGTAACATTGGTAGTAGGGGACTTTAGAAGAATTTCTTATTCTATAATAAAGTATCATAGTGAATATATCAAATGCATTATATTAGTTAGATAGGTAAGAATTTAATTCAACCAGCAGTTAGTTGGGCTTGGGGCACTTTCCTGCATGGTTGCACAATTTAAAAGTGACTCAGTTTCTTTTTTCAGAGGCTGGATGAGGGGAGATCAGATCACGATTAGCACAATTTGAGTAGCAAAAGCTTAAATCCAGGGTTTTAAGTGGACAGTTTTTGGTAACCCCCACAACAGGTTGCTGCTGTGTGTTACTCTACTCCTGTATCTCCTGTTAAAATGAATTTATTTCTGATTTTTTTTTTTGTCTTTTTTTTTTTATAAGAAGAGCAAATATACTTAAATCTTACTGATTTCACTAGGCAAATTGCTTTTCCTCTTTATATTCTTTTACAAATAATATATAAATAATATAAACCAAGTCTTCACCCATCTCCTTGATAACGGGTGATGCAGACCTTTGAGTCAGCAAAGATCTGTGTCTGTGTGAGATGTATTTGACTGAAGGCTGCTTTTAGAACTAGAAACTTGAATGGCCAGAGTGTTGCCTGGTGCTTTCACATATTTAAAGGTGTTACATAGCAGCCCATCAAGCTGCCCATTGACTGTACCCCATGGTTATGGCATAAATGCAGCTGCAGGAGCATTTGTCTGGCATTAGACCAAACTGTTCAGCTCTTGCAGACACCAGCACATGTAGAACATTTTCAGATCCTTCATCCATCTAGTTTTTGATCTACTGTGAAAAGAAATGCCAGAATGTATGGACTTGGTCACACTGCTGACAGAATCCTCAGGATGCTTTGAAGAAATCTGACAGGTCCAATGTAAGTTTACTAACGTGATAAAGTGTTTTTTAAAGGGAATAAACATTTTATATGGAGAGCAATGGTCTTGACAGGGAAAGTTTTGCTTTACAAAAATGCAATGCAAACTCCTCCATAAAATGTCATTGCTTTACAGTAATGTTGTTAGAGAAATGGATGTAGTTAAATCTGCTGAAGAGAGTAAAGGATTCTATAGGACATTGGATTTCTGTGTGAAATGTCCTGAAAGTCCAGAAATAATGTAAGAGAAGAAAGGTTAAATTGTGTGGTTTAAAAAGAAAACAAACCAACCAAAATCATAGAATCACAGAATGTCAGGGGTTGGAAGGGACCTGGAAAGATCATCTAGTCCAACCCCCCTGCCAGAGCAGGGTCACTTTGGCCGTCATCATGGTTGATTAATGATTAATTAATCATGGTTGGAAAGGACCTCCTAGATCACCAAGTCCATAGCATGGATACAGTCTCTGATGCAGCTGTGACACCCACTTCTCCCCAGTTCTTTGTTCCTTCTCTTGAGCCTAGCTTAAACTTTAAATACAATTTTGATGGGATTGAAATGCAGGATAATAATCCTGAGAACATCACTGGGCGAGTTACATTCCATGGAAGGCCCAACTTTTTTCTCTAGTGGAGTTATTGAAGCGCCTGGGCTTTTAGTGCTGTGCAGATCCAGAGGTGCTGTGCCAGCTGAGCTGTCTTGGCAGCTCCCTGTGCCTGAGGCAGTGCACAGTTCACACATCCCACAGGGTAATCCCCTAAGCAATAAACTAGCAGGGATATTCAGCACGTGTCCAGCCCATACAGAAAGTGTTGCAGAGCTGAGGCCACTGCAGTTGCTGTGAGTGGTTGGAGATTAACAGCATCTGTCCAGGGTTTGGGACACCAGGATCTGTTTTATGCTAAGTGATCAGTGAAAAGCCTCAAAGCCAGAGCCTAATCCAGGATTTTGCCTTCCCAGATGATTTCCAGCAGGGAGAACCTAGAGACAGGATCCTGCTCCTCCCTAAATCTCCTCCTCTTGATAACCCACAGGCCAAATGTTAACATGAGCCCTTGCCCAGCCTGGCTGGAAGCTGAATTAAAGGCATGCTCTCTAACCTTGTGAGTTTACCATCTAGAAACAATCCTTACACCCCTCCCTCCAGTTTAAAACTGGATGGCACTGGTGCTGTATGAAGTGAAATGTTTCATTTAGGGCAAAGCTGATAATCCAGGGCATCGGTGACATCAAGCTGTCACTATCAACCAAGTTTTCATTCTGCATTTCTGAGTTATTCCTAAACCTTTTGCATAAGGAAAGTAACTCAAGCTGTGGAAGTTTTAGCAGCAATTATGTTGAAAATGCCACATAGGATGAAAAAAGATTTGAAGGCATAGCTCAATATTTTGTTTCAAATGGATTTATAATTACACGTGGGGATTCTTTGCCTCCACAGTCCTGGATGGGCCAGGAGGAGAAGAATGACAGCACGTGTGGGAGTATTGATTTTATATAACTAGGTTATTAAATGGCAGCAAAAAATGTATCAGTAGATACTGCTAAGGACAATATCACATTCATCTGTCACTGGGGAATGAAAAGAAGTTTTAGGCTAATACCTCAGCTTTTGATATTGATTTGATGGAGTTTATTTTTTTTTTTGCTTTTATAATTGGATTAGAATTGTTGCACTTGTAACCTTTTTAGTAAGTACTCATTCAAGTATTGACACACACGTGTGTTTTATTAGGATCACCCTTGTTGCACAAGGGCCTGTGCTCCAAACAGATTTCTATCTGGCTCCCTGGAAATGGCTCTCAATGACTGCAAATTCCGAGAAAACATCTACTTTAACAATAATATTGATTTTCATTTTTTCCCTTTGCTTGAGTTCAGCAGTGTCTCTTCAAGTTGACAATGCTGGCTATTAAAACTCCATGTTTGAGTTCATATGGAACTAGAGCTCAATCTCCTTTAAATCATGTCGCAAACCCTCTGCAAGGTTCCATCCAGTGAAAAATGCAGGACTTTGCTTAAAAAAACAATTTAAATGTGTGTTGAATTAATGTGATTATTACATAAGAGTTTGGAAAAGTGGTTATGAGGTCCTGGTTTGTTTTCTTCAAATTGAGTTTCATTTTAAATTGTTATAACTGGGAAAAAAAAAAGCTTTAATGTAGGTGATTCTATTATGCACAGCTTTTAATCCATTTTTTACTTTAAATATTTTGGAATAAAACAAAGGTGTCTTGGATCCCAGATGTAATATTTTTATTATGGTTTTTTTTACCAGTGTGCAGAAACCCAAATAGCTGTCCTGTGTCATCCTGAGAGATATCTAAGGCATCTTTGTCATGGTAACACTGCTGAGAATTTAGTGTAAAAAGGGAATAGAACACCTCCCTAATGCAGACAAATAGGTGGTTTCCAAACACAGTGTATTTGGAAATCCTGCACTTCAGAGGTGTCTCAAGTGAGACTCTTTGTATAGACCAGGAGCATCATTTCCAGTCCCTTCTTCCCAGCAATAGAAGCATCAGGAGTTAAATTATGTGCAGTGCCAACACTATCAAAATGCTCACATAAGGAACAGTTTTTATTCTTGTTTTAAATAAATCATCCCATCCATTTTATTTTCTTTTTTTCTGTATGTTTTGCTAAAAAAAGACCTGAGCTTAGCAGGGGAAAACACATCCATGTGAACATTCCTATTAACACCAAGGTTTGTGGCTAATTATGCTACAGAATAACTGAACGGTGGCACAGACTCATGTTCCTCTTTAGGAAAAGGAAGTTCTTTCTGTTTTTCCCCTTCCAGACACTGATTTTGGGTGTGTTTTTGTGGGTTTTTTTATGTGTGTGTTTTTTGTTTGATTGGTTTATTTCTTTGTTGTTTTGTGTCTGTGGTTTGTTGGGGTTTTGTTTGTTGGTTTGGTTTTTTTTTCAAGTTCTGAATATCTGTTTTGTTATGTTTTGGTTTTTTTTAAGCTCTGAATATCTGTTCATTTTAATACTTCACACACGAGTAATTTTCTTTTTTAATCACTGAGCACTGCCTGTGAATTTCAGGCTGCACATCACCCTGGTTCTCTGGGGCAGGGATTAGTTCTTATCCGTGACAGTGCAGAGCATCTCAGCAGCAATCTAACCAAACAATAAGCAGGAACTACACAATAAGTAGCACCCACACATAGTGGGCTTAGATTTATCAATGTGCAGAAAAATACAGAGATTTCTGTTGGGTATGTTGATTTTTATTTTTTTTTTTGGTTGCTCTGTGCTTTTTTTGCTGTTGTTTTGTTTTCATTTTGGTTTTGTGGGTTGTAGTGTGGGTTGGTTGGTGGTTTTGAGTGTGTGTGTTTATTGTTCTGGCACAAAAGCTTTCACCCTTATGCTTAAATAACTCAACCTTGGCAAAATGATCCTGTGTTAACCTTCCCAAAATATTGTCTTTGGAAAGCAACACCACGTTAGGAGAGAGATCCTCCCAGACACACACATTTGATGAGGTATGCATGGTGGAAAAGACTCAGAAATAAAAAATGCTATTTCATCTTGACCTTTAACACCCATCCCCAGATGCTCTGTGAGTATCTCTGGTGGTTTTTGTTTTGGGAAGTCTGGTTTTAACCTGCTGACCAGCACACACCAGGGCTCTCCACAGGCTGCATCTTCCTCAGGGATGATATGTTGCTGAGAAGACAGTCTTTGGGTGCCAATAAGATGTGTTGGAAATGGTAATGAGCTCTCCTTGTGGTGGGGAGAGTGGGGTTGTGGTTGCTTAGAGGGGAGAGCAGATGTCATTCCCCTGGAAAGGTGGGTGAGGTGTGATCCCATTTGGTTTTCTTGCCTTGTTTTCTCCTAATGCATTGCAGGCATCTTAGTGTTTCTCAGATGTGAATCTCTCCCCCAAGACTCTACTGGTGCTGCACACAAAACAGAAATGACCTTTCACTAAGTCCAACTCCAGAATAATCCATCTTTATACCCTAAAAATGCCTGGTTTTTTATTTTCTTCCCTTTTAAACAAGTCAGGTAGGCAAGAAACAGGTCTTCTCTGGTTTGTTTCCTTCTCTCCCCTCCTTGATGCAGTGTGTGCAGTCAGGCAGAAGTCAGTGCTGTGAGTTTAGAGCTGCTGCCTGGGACCCTGGCTGGTGTTCCATAGCTCAGTGTGTGGTGACAGTGGAACGAGCTCCACTCTGCTCATCCCACCTCTCCTTCCTGGTGCCTTTCCTACATTGCTGCAGCATACTTGGAAACCTTGTTTGAAGCAACTCAGAGCAGTAAAGTAGGTCATTTATGGGATTAAAAAAAAAAAAAAAAAAAAAAAAATCTGTAAAATTTGTTTTCAAATTACAAAAGGGTGGAGCAGGAGGCAGATGTGGAAGCCAGCAGCAGATGTTGCCTGCTACAAGGGGGCTAAAGGGGAGTTTAAGGACACTAAATGAGGGTAAAAACAAGCTGCAAGGCCATCTTGAAACCATTTGAAGCCATAATCCATCCCTATCATAGGGCTTCATGGTGTTTAGAATCCCATGCCAAGGCAGCTTTTTCAGCTTCAGTTACTGGTGATGGCATGAGGTTAAATTAATTAATAAAAAAAGAAAAAATAGAAAAAAAGGAAGTTTAGTAACTAGCAGAAAAAAGGTGAAGCTCAGGGGTGAACTACAACTGACATCTCCAAGTGTAAAGTGTATTTTCTGTGTTCTCAGTCCTTTTGTAAGCTATTAATGGTTTATTTGAAATGCAAATGAGAGCATAAAATTTCATTGCAAAACCATATTCCACATCAAACTTTGATGTCTGTGCTTCTACAATTTTTTTTTTTATGTCGTTTTTAAAATTAGCTGAACATATTCATAAAGGGCCTGCATTTAAGAGAAGAGATTTGGTGAGCAAACAGCAGCTCCTTCTCTAAATGCAGTTTCCCATCCTCCAAAGCATCAAGCAGCAGAATCATTTAAGTCTCCTTTGTTTAAGTCAAGTGGAAGGAGGGGGCAGGAGGTGAGAGAAGACACTGTGGGGTTGTTGGGTGTTTTTTTGCAGTGACTACAGCCCTTTTGTACCACCTGCCTGGGAATCAATAGTACTTTATTGGAAAACAAATCAGGAAAATGAAAACCCAGGAAAGCTCCTGAGCAGAGCTGCCTGCATTGCCACAGGGAAGGGAAATCTTCCTTCAGCTCTAAGCATTTGCACAAAAGGGTAGAAAAGTTGCAGTTTGACGTTAAATTTGACTTCTTTCTAGGACCTTTTAAATTAGTATTTAATTTTTTTTGACAGCAAGCATAGCCTGCTGTGTTTGTGGAACATAAATCACACTCACATGTGCTGCACCAGTGCAGTAACTTGGAAAGGTTTTTTATATTCTCTTTTATTCCTCCACTTCCATCCCCCAACTCCATTTCTTTAGGATGACATAAATGCCAACAAAATTGCCAAGTGGAGAAGTATTCTTAAATGACATCATCTCAGAGAAACTCTTGATCTCTTTGGTTTCCACTTGGTCTTATCTCTGTGCCTTCCTGCACTCCAAGTGTTACTGACTCCACAGAGCAGCAGGGAATTCAGCTCTGTAATGGAGGCTGGAAATTGTCAAGTTGAAATGTCAGCTTTTTTTTCTAAGGAAAGGAACAATTTGAACAATTGTGATAATTTGGGAATGGTACAACATTGTTTTGAATGTTGTCATCAAAATACAAGTTGCTGACCCATTCTGCTAATCCTGGTTTTTTTTTGGTAATGAGCAATTTCAAAACTCTGGGTTCAGCTCTGGGGGGAAAGTCTTAAAATTATTACTGTGAATTTTGTCTTTCACATGCTTTGTCATTATTTTATTTTAAGAACTATGAATGTATGCAATTAAAAAATTGAAGATGGTTAACTTTTTGTGTGGGATTCCTCAAGCCCAAGGTGTAGATGTCAACATCTTAGTTAATTATAATTGGTGGAAGAAACTGCACTAGGATGCAATTCAATTCATAGAATGGATGTCTGAATTTGTCCCTTAGAAGTGTCTGTTTCTCTTCATTGCCTAGAGAACCTTGGTCTAGGTATTTATGTAGAAGGCTAAATTTAGATATTAATGTTATGTTCTAACTTGATGGCATCCAGCCACAAATAGACCTTGGCATCAGTGTAGGCAGCTAAATTCAGGCTTCATTGTATTCTGCAACATCTGCCAGAGAATAAAAGAAATAATATACTCAAAATACTGAGAACACTATGGCTGTGATTTTATTTTAAAAGTCAGTTTTGTTGCCCTCATCTGGGATATCTTATTTGGTTCTGATAGCTGCATCAGAAGGAAACATTAGAGAAGCAGGGTGGTTGAGAGAGAATGGTGGGGGTAGGGAGAAAATGCTCTCATATGAGGAGAGATTGAAAAGACTTGAACTATTTAGGGAGAAAAGAATAAGGCAAACAGTAAAACTAGCCAAAGTGATGATTACAGTAAAGAAAGGCAGGATGGGAATTTCTATTTTATTTTTAAAGCTTGAAGAGAAGAACAAGGAAACACTGATTGAAACTGGAAGGGGGAAATTGAAAACGGATGGAAAAAAAAAACTTTATTCACACATTGCATAATTAACCCAGAGCAGCCATTTCCCTAACATAGCTGGTGTTTTACCAGCCTTGGAAAAAGGGACTGGAAAGATATATATGGGAAAAGCAAAGCATCCACAGTGGTGATAGTATGGAACATCCCCCCTCCAAAACAAGAGAGGAGCACTGAGTGTTTTGAAAGCAATTTCAATGCTCCTAGAACCGTGTGACTTTGGGTTGGTTTCAGCTTTCACTGCTCTGAATCAAGTAAAAAAAAAAAACAAACAAATAAATGGCTTTAGTGGAATTCTTTTCAGCAGTTAATTTGTTTATGCAAAATAAATGTAGTGTTTGAAACCATCAGATTGGATATTGCTTGTTTATCATCTGCTCTCATTTCTTCGACTTCGTGCCAAGTCCGTTGTGGCCTTCTAGCAGGATGGAGGCATATTTCTGTTTGTGATATATTAAGGGCAAAATAGCAGCAATATTTCACAAAGAGTGGGCTAAATCAGTTGCAGTATATTGTCTGGCTGGGAGATGAGCTCAAAGGAATCTCAGAGCAATTCAAGCAGGTTGCAGCCTTTAAATGCTAATTGGGTTTGTCTGCAGTGTTATTGATAGAGCCTCTAAGGAAGAAAATGAGAATTCATTATTCTTTGTATGAATAACTGGAGGAAGAGGAAGTGAATGGAAGGGAGATGTACTTTTTCTGTCTCAACTCTAGATTTATCAAACCAATTTCACTCATTTCAATCTCGTGTCTAGCAGCCTAAGTAATGCCCCGTTTGAAGGTCGTTAAATATTTGCTGCAAGTGTTGGTGTGTTTTTACTTAAGGGCACACACAAACCTGCTCTCGTGTTGATTGCTCTGGTCGTGGGACAAAGCAAAGCCATGCAGTCCATGTCTGTCAGCTGTACTCTATTCCATAAGGAATAGATAAAGTCCTGTTTCAGTCCAGAGCTAAATTTTCCAAAAGCCTAACAAGTGCTTTAACCAGGATCTTGTCCTCATGGTGCCCCTCGAACCTGAAGTGTTTCTGTGCCATTTTTTCCAAGGAGATTGGAAGTTTCTGTCCCTTTCTCATGACCCCCTCCTATTGATGGCATTGTGCTGTTCAATTCCCTTATTTTCACCTCAAGGTGCCATGGGTTTTGGCCTGTATGGGATTGGTGTGTGAAGGTAACACAGCAGTTTTCTGCAGTCTTTTGGTCCATGGTATAAACTATGGAGATGCCACTTCCAGAAGGGATGGCACATGGTTAGACGGGGTGGGAAGCAACACAAAACCTCTTGGAACTGAACCATGGGTTGCTTTGCTTCCTGATCCAGAATGATATTCTAACTGTGAGTGCTTCTCTCCCTTTCCTCAGCGTGGCTTGATGCAGCCCAGCCCTTAACCTCGTTACTAACTGAAAATTTCCATGAAACCACTGCTGCTGTGAGGGCTGGATGAGGTTAGAATGTGATTTGGAATGAGGAAGAAGGAGTTGAATACAGGGAGAAATGGGCCTGTATTCATTAGTGCACACCAGCTGCTCTGGTTTGATGGGAAGGGTATGAAAACCTCATCAAATCAGGAGATGAAACTGGGTTTATAGCTGCTTTCTCTTACTTTCAAAGACACTGCTGTACTCTAATGGTGAAGCTCTGTAATTTTGAGACTGCTTTGAAAAAGGAAGGCCATTCATCTTTTAGATTTATTTTGTTAAACCCTGGGAAAACGGTCGTCATTGATAGGACTAATATTTTTTTCACAGGCTTGCAATAAAAACTGGAGAACACCTGTAAAGATTGTGCTGGATACTGTGTGTTTACCACTGGTCCTGTGCCTCAAATATTTTAGGAACCATTTGCTGAATTATTTTTTATTTTTCCCAGTTTCAGTGGTGATTTTTCTATTCACTTTTTTTTTTTTTCATAAAACATATTTAAAGCTGTCAGATATTCACTGATGAAGTGTGTTGGGTTTTTTTTTTAGCTTTCTTTTTTTATTGTGGCATTGGAAGAAGCAATGTAATTACACTCTCTTAAAACAACCTAAAAAGCACTTCCATGTGGCTGGGAAAAAGTTAGTGCTCTTGTCCACAGCCCACGTGTATTTCTTGGCATTCTCTCTTAATCTTATATTTAAAACAGAAGAAAGTAAAAAATTTTAGTAGTATAGAGGGGTGTTTTTTTGCCTGATTCTGCTTTCCTCCTTGTCACAGCCTCTCCCTGCTGCTTTTATAGGGTCTCACCAGCTATTCTGGCTCTAGTTCATTCTTATATGTCTTTGTACTGTTGACACAGGTATAACAACACTTGCCAGGGCAAAATGAGAGATGCGTGCACAGCAAATAAGACCCAGATTTGCAAGGGCATGAAGAAGTTGTATCTTTAGAATTTCCATGTGATGTAATGCCAGTTATCTTCCCTGTAAATCAGTGCTTATGCTTCCATGCCAATGTGTTAGACATAGTGGGAGCTTCTGCTTGAAGTTTCTTAACCTCCTTGCTGACAGATGCAGTATGTCTAAATTAGGAATTTGTTCTGAATTCTGTTCTCACAGCAAAATAACTGTACTTTTGTCTATTGTGCTACAGTATGAAGTGCCATATGTCATTATTAAGTGAAAAGTGATAATATTGTAAGTAAATAAAATGCAAAAATCATAATTTTTTCTACATTCAGGTCTGAAGTGAGATTTAAATGTAATCACTATATAAGACATTATATTCCCTAGTTACCTGGCAGGGGGGTTGGACTAGATGATCTTCCAGGTCCTTTCCAACCCCTGACACTCTGTGATTCTATGACTGGATATTTAGCTAAACTAAAACTGGATGTGTTTGAATTCTGCAGGCACTGAACATAGACAATTAGAATCACTGCAGCTCTTCCTGTTGCAGTTTCTGAGGAGAAAGTGTGTTTAGATGGAGTGGGAGAGAGAGTCTATAGGATTATATTTCTGTGTGAAACACAGACTCTGAAAATAATGAGGATACTTGCCCAGGTTTTTTAGTTTAGTATAGGTGTGTAATAATCCAGTACATCAACTCTGCCTGATGCAGACACATACAGATGTAAAGCCCTCATATATATATATATATTATATATATAATATATATATATCAGAAGAGATGCTTCAGAATGAAGAATTAGGACACATGCAGTGGAAAAAGGGAGTTGGAGCAGAATGTCCCTGCGTAGTAGCCTGTGCTGTGCCTCAGGTAGGCTGAGAGTGAAGCAGGCAGTGGAAAATGTCCACTTGGGCTGCTGAGGGGTGGTTGTTTTTCTTTTTCAGAGGATTTTTGGACCTCTTAAATACTGAAGTTGTTTGATAGCATCTCTGTGTCTCCTGAAAGATTATGTTTGTGTTCTTGTGGTGCCAGACTGTGATAGAATTTTCAGAGCATACAAAGTGCTCATAGCCAGCGAAAGACAAAAACACGTCAGGGTGACTTCAGGAGTGAAAGTGGGAGCAATAAAAAGATGGTTGGTGTAGGTTGAAGGTTGATTTCCAAATAGCTGGATTTTTATTTTTCAACTAGTATTTGAAGATGTAAATGACATTGATGTGAATTCTGTGAGAAAGCAAAATATCACTTTGTCTTCTTAATGCCCGACATGCTGCAATGATGCAAACTGAATGGAAGTCTGGTTTAACACGAGTTTAAGGTAAAATGAAACCTATTTCTAGATCATTGTTGTCACCCATGAGATGCCAGTGACTGTAGCCCTAAATATGTATAAAATTCCTTTAAGAAAACCAATCAATGGGCTTGAGAATGGAAATGTCATTAAAAAAAAAAAAAAGCTTTCTTGGCTGGCTAAGTCTTGAGAATCATCAGAAATATTGATAGATACATTCATGGTGGCACTCATGAAAACTTCAAAGTGATCATTTATTCTCTGAAATGGTGACCAAAGCTCTCAGTCTCCTTTGTCTTTGCAAGAGAGATGGTTCTTTTATTCGTTGCTTTCCAAAGGGAGACACCACAAACTGACAACAACAGGAGAGGTTCATTAAATGAGAATATGATGGTGTTTCTAGGCATTCAAAATTAGCCATACATGCTTGAAGGAACTATCTGCTCTCTATTATGAACCATATACTGCAATTAATTGGATGGCCTTTGAGAATATTTCCAGCCATCTGGATATCTGCAAAGATGGTGAAAGAGCTTTATTTCTTCAGGGTAAAAAACAAAAAAGCGAGAGTTAATATTGTTTAGGGCTTTAACATCTGTTACTAGAACTAATAGTCCATAAACATCAAAATTCTCAGCATCAAATGTTAAAGGTTGGAATGTGTCTGGCTTAGTGTTAGTAGTATAAATGTTAAGCATCTAGCTAGAGATGATTTTCTACTGTTTCAATGGATAGAAGCATCTACAGAGAATCATTTGTTCTGTCCTAAAATAAAAGCCTCAGATGACTAGACTTAAATCTCCCATTCCAGGTGACCTAGCTGTCTGCCATGGCATTAGAGAGAAACTAGGTGTTTGCTGTTTAGATTGCTAGGGTGAAATCAGATTAATTCCATTTAAAATACCAAATTGCAGCTTAATAGAAGGAAACAGACCAAAAATAAATGTCATAAAGTGGTGACGGATCTCATAGAGAGTGTAAGTGGCACGTTTGGAATCTCCAATTAGCCTGCTTTGGAATTAGTGCTGTGTGAAGAAGGGGAAAAGGCTGTTGGGAAGTGGTTAAAGAAGAGATGCTGTAGGTATTGTCTAAGTCCAACCACTTTTTAAACTGATTTTTTTTAAATCTACTCAAGCGTGGATTCTGATGATTCTGTGCTGTAAGGGTAATTATCATTTTCTCACCTTATTAGAACTTCTTCTAAAGTAATAAAAGCCCTCCTATCTCCATGCTTCTTTCTGGGATTTAGCATATCCCCAGTGTATTTGAATTGTTCATTAACCAAACACTCCCAAGACTAGAAGGGAAAAGTTAATCTACCATGCAACATGACCCAATATTTGCTTAAAAATGAACTAAATTCCTTCAAACCGTAGAAAATAACATTGCCTAGTCCCCTGAAAATCTCATACTGTGTTTATAAATGTCATCTCTGTGTCCTTATGTGGTTTGTACCCATGCTGGTTTGTACACATGATTTTTTCTTACCTTTTTTCCTTTTCTCACCCCTCCTTTAATGTCTCACAATACATGAAGAATCAAATAATTAAAGAGATTCTGGAAATCTTTCTGCATAGATCTGTTGATATGTTTGGGATTTCATGAAGCTTTAAGGCTTTGTGAATAGATTTGGAGATTCTGATTTAAGGTCTATAAAGAGATTGAGGCCAAAGGAAGCAAACAGCCTTCTTGCAGAATTTGCATAATTGTTTAAACAATTTGGTGATTAAAACTAAAATTAAACAGCTTTAGTTCATTCTAAGCACATATTTATACTTGAGTGCTTTCAGTAAATCTGACTGCAGGATCTAAAGGCTCCAATAAATATGTAATTTGAGATTTATTTATTTTATTTATTTATTCTCATTTTAAAGTCCATAGCTGCACACAGATCACTGCAAATGCTCGGAAAAGAGTGAGTGCTGGGGGATGAGCCAAATCTGTTCTGTTGACATCCTCCCTTAGTTTAAATTCTTCTTATACCATTTATAGTCTTTCAACTTTATGCTACACAAGCCACAGGAGAAGACAAGAGAAGGTCCTTACCTGAGGAACCTGCAACGTATCAAAACAACTGCAAATTAAGTGGAATGACCATAGGTTTTGTGTGATGACAGTAGTAATAGTAATAACATAGTAACATAACACAGACCCAAGATACCCTCTTGTTCTGTTTGACATGAAAAAAAGGTCTCTAGCTTCTTCAACAAGCCATCATAGTGGAGAGGGTTCAAGTCTGTTGAAAATCAACCTTTCCCTTTCAATAATAATATAAAATATATTAATAGTTATCATTTTTTAATCCCTTATACATACATATTGGAAAGCCTGAATTAATTTGTGATCTGATGAATGTTAAGCATTTTAAAGCAGTTCTTTTCTCCCTGGTGAAGTGCTAACATCCCCATGCTATTGCAGTGTTATAAGCAATTTTTTTGTGTGTGAAAGCCAAACAGGTGGATGTATTTTTGATCTTTTTATTCACAGAGGTGTTCACTAATTTAGATGCTACTTTGCATCCCATTGTAAAACTGCTCAATGAGCAAATTAAAGCCTAAGAAGGCTGTTGAGTTTGTGGAACAGAAATTCAGTATTTCAGTTCTCTTATCTCAAAGCTCAATCGTTCTCCCATCTGTCTTTGCTGCTGCTGCTTCTTGTGTTGTGCCAATACCTTTGACCATCACCTTCTGTCCTCCTCTCTTCCACCTGTTTTCTGTCTACAGAATTTCCATTCCTGTAAATCATTCTAACCTTTCACAAGCTACTTAGTTTTCACATTCTATTTGGAGTAATTTTTTTTAGAGAAAAAAGATGGCAGATTTACACCCACTCAATAGAGGGAGGTAGGAGTAAAATCCCTGTTCTCCACTTAACATATTGGTAGATACTCCTTCTTGACCCATCTGCTGAGTAGTTGTATATTCAGCCTTCTAGTCTCTCTTCAGAAATTCTTTTCTTTCACCAAAAAAAGAGTGATTAATGGATTCCTGTATTATTTATTTGCTTATCTGCAATTTGACAAACTGACTGAAGAATTCACAATGGAGAAATTTCTTGTCCTCAAAGGCTCTGCTGACCTCAAGAATTAATCTAGTCAAGACCACTGATTTTACTGGGGATAGTGCCATGTGAATTAACAAATTATTTTGTTATATATAGGATTTGAAGACAGTGGAAAGATCTGAAAGGCATTTAGAAAAATTCCAGTTGGTAATTTTGTTCTCCAATGAAGTTTTCTAGTGATACCCACTTCAGTGTGTGAACATTTTTCTTCCAACTGCAGTACGTTGTATTAAGGAGAGGGAGTAATTCTGCTGAGACAATATCTCACTGTGCTGAAACATAAGTAAATGTGACTTCATTTTGTTTCAACTGTGAAAACCAGGAAGATTCTCTTTGTGGATAATTAGATTGAACAATGTATGCACACACGAATGATAATGGCCTTTTAAATGTGTTAAACACACGAGCACTCTACTGTATCTCAGAGTGGGTAGAGATCATCTCAATGAGCTGCCATTGATACTCTGTCAGTTTTTACTAGTAATCAATAGAAAAGGGTGGCAGCAACATTCCTTTTACCAGCACGTGGGTTGGCTTTGTTGTTACTGAGAAAACAAATATTTCATATTTTGATGGAAACCATGAATTGTTGACAGGTCCTCCCTATTCTTAAAACTGACAGCAAATTAATCAAAAGTATTTTCTGATTGTTACTAGTTCGATTTTTTTTCTTCTTTTTCTGGGGGTGATACTTTGATTTTCTTTTTTTTTTTTTCCCCAAAGTCATTGGCAAGGGAAGATCAGCTAGTTGGAATTGGGAGCAGACATCTCAGCAGTCATTGATTGGTCAAAGTTGAGCTGAAGTAGTTCACAGGGAAAGGAAAAAAGGAGCCAGAGAGAGGAGCCAAAAGGAGGATTGGAAAACTTAGATGGGAGGAGGCTGTATTTGCAAAATCCAGGAAAAAGGAATCTGCAGTAATAGTGTCACAATGTAATATATGGAACAAGACTGGATAACAGGAAAGTCTTATCTTGGATTTGACACACAGTGCCTGCAAAATGTAGATGATTGATAAAAAGGTGTCAGAACAAAGTTGGATTTGGACCAGGATAAACCAGTTTCATCTAATCCATAAGCTCTCAAATTGATGAACATTGAGTTTTGTTTAATAAAACATATATTTCACCAAATAAGCCCAACTATTACTTGAGAGTGATTGGTTTATTTATGCAGGTGAGATTTATAACAATTGAAAAAGGATTTGAGTTAAACCAGTTCAGTTTCTCACGAAACTGGAATTTCAGACTGGAACAAGAGATTATGGCAAAGCTCTTCCACCAAGGGAATTTCCAGATTGTTGGCATTTATGAAAATCAAATTTCATATTGATGGCTAAGTCAAATATAGGAACTTCATTCTCTTTTTGCCTCTTGGCTTTAGTGTCTTGCCCTTGGTCACTCTGAGTCATGGGAGAGCTGGAAATTAAATTGAAGACTCCCAGTCACAGAGCACTGGACAATCTTTCTCCTCATTCCCCTTTTAATGGACTACCCTTGCACTTAGCATTCCATACCAGTCAGTGAAGGAAAATTATTGGCTATAGTTAGACAAGCCTACAAAAGATTACCTTGGAGTTTATGGATGAAAACAGCTATAAAAACACTGGTTTATTATTATTATTTATTGTTTGCAAACATGGAAATTCAATAAAAGCTTACAGATAAAGGAGGCCCAGCACAGGACTTAAGTTTCCTATTATTTCTTTTCTGTTCCAAAAGGAATATGTGTAGCTTGAAATATTTAGCTGAAAGAAGTTGTTGCCAACGTTTTTTATTCTGATACCTATTCTTGGAAAAAAAAAAGTTCAATATTCTTGGAAAAATATGTTAAAATATGGAAGAACTCATTATGAAAAATAATTTAAAATTATCTTGTTGCCATTCTTAGCTTCTTTTCTTCACCTACTCATAATTACATGGTTCTTTGCTAAGAATATAAACCAGGGCCTATTAGTTCTGAGAAGTCTGGGAAAGGTTTTCTTTCCTTGCCAGATGATGTTCACAAGTCTGAAAACCAGCTCAGCTCTTCACACTGAGGTCAGTTTCCACATTTTTGAGTTGATTTGTCTTCCTGTCACTGCCAATTGGTATGAGTGAGTGCTGGGAACGAGTTGTATTATCAGACACCCCTCAACACACACAACCCATAAACATTAATGGCTGTATTTTTCTTTGGGGATTCCATTAATTTAAATATCAACCTTATTTGACAGAGATGTGAGGAGCTGCAGAAGTGTGTTGGTGTGTCTGGAACTATCTGGAGCTTCTTGTTCATCATGTCCCCCTTGTGCATCTTCAATATAAAGGACTTTTTTTCTGTCAGCAATTTAAACCCTCCTGCTCCTTGGTCATTTGTGTGACTTGTGTACTTAAGTTTTCTTTAGTCTTTAATGCTAAATCCCAGTAGAGTGAGGAAAAAAAGTAAGCAAGCCTCAGAACCTAACACAACCCCAGTCAACAAGTAGCAGAATCCAATAGCAAATTTCAAGCTTCACTTGACTACAAATTAATTCTGCATTCTAACTCTGCTCTCTGGTTCATTAACATTCCAGTTTCTTTTGAGTGTTCCAAGGGCTGCATTTAACTCAAACACATCCCAGTTTATTTCTGCATAACCTCCTTCCACCACAACATTCCAACAGCAGGTACCAAACTTAGAGAAATGCAGCTTTTTTTTTCCTTTTTTTTTTTCTCTCCCCTCCAACATGTTTCTCATGAAAAAGTTTTAATATCAGCTTCCATAAGGCAATTTTCTCCAAGTGTGCATTAAAAATGAGGATGAGCTGTGAGTACATCAGTAAAAATATCTTCCCCACCCCCCTTGTTTAATTTGTGAGTTTTGGATCTTCCAGAGCTTTCTCCAGTCATTTAATATATATCAAGAGAGGCAGCTGTTTGAGTACTTTGTCGTAGTGTCACTGCACAAGAA
>JANHGL010023950.1:111994-135414 GCA_024611195.1 Ceyx melanurus | reverse complement strand
AATATAACAATATTATTATATAAATATATAATAATAATGTATGTACTTTTTAGTCTCAGTAGAGAGTTTTAATATATTTATTAATTAGACAATAAAATGGGGGGGAATTGGGTTTGTTTTGCAAGATTCCTCTCACCCTCCACCCCCTAGAAAGGTATGATTTATATTAATAATCTGAAAATAACACGAAGAATTGTTCTTAATGCAAAAAAATGAGTACAGTAAAATTTACTGAAGGTGTGAAGTTACCATGTACTCTTATTAATACAGAGTACAAATGGCATAGACTATAAAAGCTTTGGGTTTGCAACCCAATCAACTGGAGTAAGAGAAATATCCCAATCTGCAGGTGCACAAGGTTTTATGCATTCCTCTCCAGCATTAGACCACAGCTGGAACTAGTTGAGGATGATCTGTAGCACTTAGTGTAATAATTCCCAGAAAAAAAAAAAAATGCACGTAGCATTTGCAGCCATGAAATGAGTACATTTGTTTAATGGATTTCTGTTTTTTTTTCCTTGGGCAAATGGTATTCCAAAAATGAAATGTTTGGCAGACTGCAGTGCAAACTGGGAGACAGATTTTTATATTCCTTTTTTTTTGTAGTTGTTTTTAATTTTGGTTATCCTTTGATAAAAGGGATGCAATGTAATTTTTTCAGTCAGTTCTGCTTCATGCACCTCAGCCACAAATACATTATGCAAATGTGGTGCAACTTGGGTCACCTTTACAAGCTGCTTCCCAGTCAGATGTCACTGGACCCAGATCTGACTTCAGAGCCCTGCTAACAGATTATTCTGGTTCTCCTAGGGTGGATGTGTAGCGTGTAACACAGAAATTAAGCAGGGAGTGTAACCTCATTCCTCCCACCTTGAGTATGAGGCCATAGCAGTAGCTCCTTGTGCCTGCAGATCCCTCTAATGTGCAGTCAGCAAATGCATCTCCACTAGACTCTCCTCTTGCACTCTTCTGCCTAAATTCTTGACTATTAAAATGTTAAAAGGAGTTCAGGATCTTGGTCATAGTTTGGGTTGGAAGGGATCTTAAAGATCATCCATTTCCAACCCCCCCCCACACCAGGTTGCTGTCCCACCTGGCTTTGAACACTTCCAGGGTGAGACATCCTCAGCTCCCTTGGGCACCCAGTTCTAGTGTGTCCATCCCCACAGTGAAGAATTTCTTCATTATATCTGATCTAAATCTACATTATTTTTTTTTTGGCTTAAAGCCATTTCCCCCTCGTCCTATCACTACCTCCTCTCAACCCAGAGAGATCCACAACAAATTCTCTTCAAGTTCAGGAAGGTACCTACAATTAGAGAAGCCTTGTCCCTCTGAGCTGCAGGACAGGTGGATTTGCATTTGTTCTACACAAGAAAAGATCCAGATCCCACCTCTTCCATTCCTAATTATATATATGCTGACCTCCAGGGCACTGTGCAGGGGTTATTGCTGGATGGAGTGAGTGTGAGCAGGGCTGCCTGCACCCACAGGAGATTACTGAGCACTTCTGGCAGCTGGGTATTAATATACCCATCACAGCATCACATCCTGGGTCTGTGAGCAGGCATGTGCATCTTCTTAAAGCTCTTAGCCTGAAAAACATCCTTTAGTTGCCAATAGGGGTGTTTCTGATAGAATTATAATCTCCTTTCCCCAGTTCCACACTGCAGACAGGCTCCTAGCTGCTTTTATTAGCAATTATAAGTCTACAGTAAACTGTGGGACTTAAGCAGGTTGCATAGCAATGCAATATGGAAGTCATGCTTGGCCAAAAATGAAGTAATCTTTGCATATGTGAAAATATTACTCAAGTTAACAAAATTCTCATGCTTGCATGATCTTTTTTTGTCCTTCTCACTGGAAGCATTGAAGAGTAAATGAGATGCCAGTTACTGATATGCAGTTATGCCACTTAATTTTTTTACAACTTGATGGGTTTGTGAATAATTTAATGGTGCAGGTTCTCCAGAATGATTTTGATTTCCTTCACCTGAAGAAGTGACAATGTAATGTTATCAGAAGATATTCCAATAGCTTTTTAGCCAATTGAATATATTAATATGAATTATGAATTATATTCTAATTATTATTATTATTACAATATGAAGTGCCTTGCTATAAAACACTCCCTGGAAAGCACACAGGTAGGGGCTTATTGAGGAAGGAGAAAAACTGTCCCTTCTTGTGATATCCTGAGTTTATTACCTTTAAATTCAATGGAACTGGGTTGTTTTAGGGTTTGCTTTTTGTTTGTTGTTGGTTTGTTTTTTTTTTAGTTTTAATTGGTATTTTTTTGTTTTGTTTTGTTTTAGGGAGGGTTGATGTTTTATTTTATATACTGGGGAATAAGTGCTCTGCCTCACTGTATTTTGTAGTAACACAATTCCATGACATCTTTTTAGCACAGCTCTTTTAGAGACCTTGTAAATAAAGGTGAGTGTTGTCACTCATGAAAGATAAGGGGTGAAAATTGGTGCAAAACTTATCACCTGAGCTGCTACTTGTGCTAGTTACACCTCTGTTCAAAGCCGTGGGGTGATGACAGCTGTAGGGTAGAAAATACACATAACAGCCTTGCTTGTCTTTAGTGCTGGCACTTGGAAAGGCTGTCCTGCCTTTAGTGAAAATCATATTTCAAACTCAAGAAAACAAAGCCATTAATAAGTCAAATAAATAATTGGCTGCAGCATGATGAAATCTGTGTCGCTGGAAATCAGGTGTGGTTTTGAGTATTAGGTTTTGATTATGCTTAAATAAGTGTAATATTTGAATAAGATTTTTTTTTCCCAACTCTTCAAATGTCACAGCTGTGTTTCTAAGAAGAAAATAGGTTGGGATAAGAAGCCTAGGTATTTTTGGCTGAACAAAAATGGAATAATCTAAGCATTTTTAAATGTTCTTCATTTGGAATTAATAGCTGATCTATCCATTCTACACAGAACTTAGCAATTCAGTGAGATTTTATTACATCCTTGACTTCAATTCCTAGAAAAATACTGGTGGAATTTGCTAAAAGTACCTGTAAGCACCTAGAAAAATAAAGGAAGCTAAGGATGGTCAACATCCATTTGCCAAGAACAAAATGTGTCAAAGCAATTTAGTTTGCATTCCTCATAGAATAACAAACTTTGTGGGTAAAGGATAGGCAGTAAATGTCGTATTTTGACTTCAGTAGAAGGAATTATTGTAGGTGGAGAGAAAACTATTGCAAAAGCTATAATAGGGGAGTGGTGTTAATATTTCACTGTCAAAAAGAAGCATGTCAGGAATATGTTTAGTAAATCTGTTGATTAAATACTGTAAGTACTTGGAAGATAGAATAGTAGCAGATTGAGAAAAAAGTTGAATAATATGATTACATAGGGAAAATACAGTGTATTTCTGGAAAATATAATGTTGCAATAAGTAGGGAATGCCTCCGTTTTGCTAAAAAAACAGGGGTTTTATTTGGTTTTCAATGTCCATTTTAGCATTTAAAGTGTATTTCTATCTTAATGTTTTGGGTGAAAGTCCTATAACTGAAGTTACCAGAACTGATAGCTCTGCTCTACCCAGCCATAAGCTTTTCCTTGTATTAACTGGGTTTTTTTTAATTATTTAAGTGGGTAAAATGTAACTTATTTGATGAGCTGAAAATACCAGAAGTTCTGTGATAAAGCAGTTTTTATCTCTGTGTGCATTTACCAATATTCGTGTTAAAAGTAGTTGAGCATAATATTTGAATACTGAATGTTAGCCACTTTATAACTTTATTTTTATACCCTATATTGCTTCTGATAGAAGTATATGAACATCTGCATATATATCCTAATATACTCTCTATACCTATATCTGTATTCATGGTAATTATACCTGAGAGCTTAAGTCTATTTTTAAACTCTTTTAGGAAGCTACTATTACTTTAAGACAATTATTTCTTCTGTGAATGTAAGTAAATATCTAACAACTGGAATTCAAATCCCAGCTCCCTTAATAACATCGTGTTAACCTCATTAAAGACATTTTAGTAAGTTTAGGAGCACTGTGGGTTTAAGTAAAAACCAGGGGTTTTTTTTCATTGTATTAAAATTACTGTGCTTAAATGAACAAGTCTCAGCAAAATGCTTCCAAAATTTAACTTCACAATAACTGTGGAGGATATTTTTTATTATAAATCTGCAGTTTATTTACTGTGTGAGCATTCTGTGTTGTGTTTCTAGACAATACATTATTAATATTAATCCCATTAATGTGTCTTACCATCTTTTTCTTAGTAAGATTGTTCTATCTTCACTGAAATCATTATATTTTCTTTAATACGATGAACATTTAATGTGCTCTTGGCAAGAATTAATTTTTAATAAACCATTAATAAGTCAGATCTCTCTGGATTTCTCTCCCTTAAAACTCCAGCCTTTTCCAACATGAAGTTTTTGATAGATCCAGGCATTTGAATTTATTGTAGCATTTTCAACATTATTCATAAGAAGAAGAAAGGAAAAATTCTGATCAGTCAGAATGCAGATGATTTTTTTTTTTTTTCCCTCTCCTTTGATACATTGATGAGACTGTAAAATTTTTATTGCTAGAGAAGCTGATTGTTGGAAGCTGAGGTGAAGCCTGGGTTACTGTACCATGTTTCTCATTTCCCAGCAGGCATTAGCATAGCTGCAAATTTGATCAGTTTATCCCCCTGCCAGAACAGTTGTGTTGTGCTCCAGCACAGATTCACTCTTCAGCCTTTCTCACATGGATGCCTCAACAATCTGAGCTGCACAACTCATGTTGGAAACAGGAATTCTACTTAACTACCTTGGTAAACTACAGACCTGCAGCCTTCTGTCCTGGCCAATACAAAGAACATAATATGAATATATGAGAGGTTGATTTAATGTTGGAGCAGATTACTTTTTATTATCCCTCTTTTCCCAACTCTATGGTCAGCACAAGGTCTTGGGCATCCAGTTCAAAACAGTTATATTTTAAACTTTTTTTTGTTAGAATGATCAGGGTTTAGCAAGGTTTGGTGATGTTGATACCAGCTAAACCACTTGGTAGCTTGGTACTTGTGAGAGGAAAAAAGGCCAAGTTGGGAAAAATAAAAGAAGCATAAATGGGTTGCTATTTGGAAAGGACAGATTTAAATAGCTATATTTGGATAGGAATAATTAACTGTACAAATACAGGATGGGTAATGACTCCTTAGGCAACAGCAGTACAAGAAAAAATGTGAGTTAATAATCAGTTTTAACTTGAACTTAGTAAACAAGGTCTGGTCAGTGATGTCAAACACCATCTGGAACGTTGTGTGAAGCAGCAGAAGGGATTCTCTCGCCCTCCTTGGACTTCCTAAGGTCAAAAAAGATGTAGACAAATTTAGGAGAGTGAAGAGAAAAATAAAAGTGTGTTGCAGAGGTAGAAAATACATACGTGGTATTTAATCAGGGATATAAGTTAGTGAAAAAGACTTGAAATTCCCTTGCTCTAATTCTTCTGTGCAAAGGCATTTCTACCTGCCTTTCAAAAGTAGAGAACAAAGCTGAACTGCTGAAAATGATCACTAAAATGAGACCCCCTAAAAAACACCCCCTAAAATGCTGATTAACCATGTTAATGGTTAATGCTCAGAGGACATTGCCACTGGGGAGATGTGTCCTAACCAGTCCTGATGGCACCACTGGGCCCAGTTTGTTATTGACTGTTTCTGCGTCTCACAACTTCTTTAGTGGGCACTGAGGTTGGATTTTTTTTCCTTTTTTTTTTTTTTTTGTCTTCTGTTTGTTTGGTTTGTTTTTCCCTCTTCCCCCCCCCCCCTTGCTTGTGTAACCCTAGTTTGGCTCGTGTCAAACGCTGTTCTCACCCATCAGCTCCAAAGCCACTTCTCTGCTTGGTCCTGCCTTTGTTGGGAAAACACATCTCTTCTGTTTCTGCTTTTAAACAGCAAAAGGATTCACTTCAGGTCAGGCTGTTTATCTGAAAGGCACTCCAGAGATAAAAAGAAGAATGCTGGATTTATCTTGCAGCAGCAGCAACATCCAGCAAATAATGCGGCCGTCTCCCTTGGCTCCTGTGCCCGAGACACAAACAAACCAGCCATAGAAAGCTGTGCATGTTGCTATAGACTCCCAATTTATGCCTTGCCTATTAAAGAACATCTACATGGCCTTTTTTTCTCGTGTTTTCCTCCCTCAGGAGGCAAAAAGACCTCGCTGTTTTTGTCACAAAGGCTTTCAGGCCCAGCAGATGGAAGGGCTGTCATCTCTTTTCTCCTGAAGTGGAAAAGGGACATTCATCAGCTCTTGGGATTGGGTGCAAAAATCAATAGCTCCTGTGTTGCTAGAGCCATTCAAAGCAGTAGTTTCAGCATATTTGTAAAACACCTGAATGAAACGAATAACTAAATTAATAATAAAGAAAAGCACAGCAATAGGAGAACCTCAGCAATTTAGTGTTAGCCAGAATGTTCATTATTAGCCTGCTTAATTAGTAGAGATTGAAATTACAGTGCTTTGTTTCTTTGGTTTTTGTTTTTGGTGTTTTCTTTTCCTAATCCACAACAGACTTAATTTTACAACCCAGAATTAATTTCTTACATTTCTTATCCTCTAAATTCAATTTGTCACTAGCTTAGCTAGTGCTGTCTGCACTGTAAGCTGTAACAGAGCTGCTGGTACAGCCTGGGCTCTTCAGAAGTGACTCAAAGACAAGAATGGGTGGATGGGTGCTGCTTCACTGGGTTTCTGATATTAAACTGATCCCTAGGATGCATCTGGACCTCTACTGCTCCTGTTCACCGGAGAAGGAAATCTGGAATTATGTTGTTGAAGCCAACAGCTGATGGTATATTTAAAAAAATCTAAGCTATAGTAATATTCAGGACACTAGAGGCCAGTCAGTCTCAACTCTGTGCCTGGCAAGATCACTGAGCACATCCTCCCAAGGCTCTGCTAAGGCATGTGGAAATGGGGATGCAATTGGTAGCAATTGCCTCACCAAGGATAAATTCTGCCTGAAGATCTGGTGACCTTTTATCATGGAGTTAAATCGTTGGTGGGTGAGGGAAGAGCAACTGATGTCATCTACCTGCACCTTGTGCAAAGCATTGGACATCAAAAGAAGTGTGGCCAGCAAGACAAGGAAGGTGATTCTGCCACTTAACTCTTGGACACCTCGCCTGAAGTACTTTGTCCAGCTCTGGACCACAACAAAAAGGAAGGACATGACTCCAAGCCAGTAGCCCAGAATATAATTATTAGTTATGAAGCTGCAGATCTGGAAATGACAAATTTTTGAGCAATTCAGCTTGACTTTGAGATCCCAGATTGAGTTTAGAAGGACCAGTAAACAGTTGTGAAAGTCTCTGAAAGAAAATGTCTTCTCTTTATGAAATTTTGCAGTCACATTTATAAAGCAAGTTTCAGTAAAATATATTCAGGATAAGCAGGAATGTTCTTTTCGTGTTCAGACAGATTTATCCTGTGCTACAGGGAAATCCTTTCATCTTATCACAGGTTTTTTTCTGTGGCAGCAAGGTATTATCAATCACATTACAGGAATATCAGACTGGAGAACAAATGTGCTTGCTGTAGCAGATCTCATTCAGTTACTGTTTTCAAGGTGAGGCTTTGAGACATCTCCCTCTTACAGAGAAACTTTGAATTTTCAGATGTCATTATTGCATAGATTTAGAGAAAATTGTGTTAAAAATCAATATTTTAGCAAAAATGGTCAATTGGTTAAAAAACCTGCTCTTGTAGCATCTCTAAAATGGCACCTTTCTTTTGTCTGTGACTTCAGAGATTAAAGGTGACTTATGGGGTTGTTAGAAGCAGATTTCACAGGAGGCTTTGAAGAAAATCCTGGTCTACTACTCAAAGGAGACACAAAGCTGTAATTCTTTCTTTGCTGAAGTCCACCACGGGGAGATCTGACACTCCAGCCCCCAGTTGTATGCTGGGCACGCATGGTGGATTCCTGATGGCAGCCTGTGCTGCTCTCTCATCTGCCTTTGGGTAGGTTTTTTTTTAAGAGGTTGTGACATCTCCATTCTTGTTCTCAGGGTAAAAAAATAAAAGATCTTCTAAAAGTCTTATTGTATTAATTAAATGACAGGTAAAGAGGAGCTTGGTGGCTCATTATTACAGAAGAAAGAAAATCTCTTGAATTGGGAGTAGTGTTGAGAAATATGTATGCATTATCTTTCTAAAAATTGATTAAATTATCCTTAATTTTTTTTCTGTCTTTTAAAATATACTCTATAATGAAGATGAAAATTGAGTTTTGAGTAATTGTTATATAGCAGTTAAAATTTACCTAAATGTAGGTGGTTTCAGATTCTTCAAAAAGAACATAAAAAACATTCTGCAGCCTGGATAAAAACTGATTAATTGCTTTATCATGATTTTGCCTTACATGAGCTATGTTACTGATTGGAAGATGAACTGTCTTCAAGCTGAAGAAGTTTTTGCTGAGACTTATGCAACTTGTTCCTTTAAAAAATGAGAGTTTTCTGAGACCAACCTTATCTTAAGTCCTTTGTGACATAAATGTGATGAGTTTGTAGGCAAAGCAGTTTGTTTACAAAATGCCTTGAGTATTAACAAGATATTAGATCAAGTCAGCAAAGTCTTACTGAATTACTCTGGTTTATGAGGCTTATACCTCAAATCCAGAAGTACTTTGAATAATGTACAGAAGGATTATCAAGTGTCTGCTGTAGCATAAGAAAATAATAATAGTTATTCTTCACTAACAGACATATTCTGCTCGTTGCATGCATTTGCTTAGGTTTTAAAACGGTTTATTTTAAAATCCTATTATAGAGGTTTCTGTAACTCAAATCATCTCTAATTTCAAGTGAAAAAATAACAACCCAGTAATAACTAAACAAGAAAGGTGCCATGCAAGTGATTTCCTGGTATTGTCAGGCTGTTCTGTCTGGAAATTGTCTATTTGGAGACAAAACCCAGCACCAAGCTATGCATCTGCACAAAGACATTTTCTTTTGTGCCTTGTTTGTCTGCTTTTTAGATTCATAGTGACTCTGTGCTGCTCTCTCTCAGGCCTTGACAACTCCTGGATATTTCTTTTTTTTCCCCTTTACCTGTTGCAGAACACAGTGTTGACTCTCATTTAGAGCAAAAGGATTTTATCCCTGAGCTTTCTTTCCAGCTGCCTGTCATTGCCAGCAAGACTGAGGAGCCTGGAGCTACCTAACTGCTTGTGGAAACGAGCTCCATCATTTTTATACATCAGTAGAACACCCAATTCCTTCATGGTGGGGATTTTCTTGGTAAATTAAGGCAAAGAGGTGAATGCTGAGGGTGTCTTGCTGGGCACTTGTCAGTGAGACACTAAAACAGGATTCAGAAATCCTCCCTTTGCAGCTCTGTTGTGCTTCAAGGGCAAGTGTTTGCATGGGAAGCACTGTAAATCAGTTTGCTAAAGTCATGTCATCCTTAACTCCTCAATTCCTAGTTCTCAGCTGGGCACAGGGTTTTATTCATCATGGCTCACTTGGGAGGTTTGTAAATCATCTGTCATCATCTCCCTTTCCTCCCCACCCGTCCTCTCTGACCCTTTATCCTGCTAATCAGTGCCTGAGATGGGTTTATTTCCTTGAGTTTTGTCATGGTGGTGACTCCTCTGGAGACAGTGCTGAGTTGAGATAATCCATTTCAACCCAGAGCTCCAGACAAGTGCAAAGGAAGACAGCAGGGAGTGAGAGAAAATGGCATTTGGAGGAACACAGGATCAGCAGTAAATTGTTAAAACCCAAGTGATGGAAGAAGTGGGGACACAGTGGAAGAAATAACAGCAGAATATTTATTTTCAAGGGATGGATTGGAAACAACAGGTCATGTTAAAATGTCCTAAATCCTCCCTGCACCTTTAAAGAGACATTGCACACGTGGCTTCAAAAAAGCCACTCAATTCTTTATTAGCTTGATTTCTCTTTCATGAGCATCTACATGTTACTACAACATCATTTGTGTTTCACTGGTAAGCTTATGAATTTCTGACATCAAAACTCCAAGCTGGAAGGGTGTTCACTTGTACTCAACTTTTACTACACCATAGTTTGCACTAATTGAACTTCTCAGTGATTTCTAGGTTCAGAAGTTTCAAGAAATAGGGTTATTTAGCAAGTTGCCACTGCTGACTTCTCGGAGTTGCACTTACACCTCCTTGCAGTTTACAGCACAGATAACTTCAAAAGCTACAATCCCAGGAATGTGCTCCCAGTAGGATGGTGCTCATAGGTGAGCTCAGCTGATGTCACCTCTGATTTTCTGCAAGACCTGAGATTTTTTTGCACAGACTTCTTTTTTCTCCTTTTTTTCTTCTTTTTTAATAAGCTGGGTGACTCACAAGGGAAAGTTGTTTAAGGCCACCTAGTAAAGTTCATGGTTCGGTGCCTAATTTTTCCCTAGACTTTTTTACCCTCTGACTTAAGTACCTGATTGCACGGGCTCATTAAAAATGGAAGCAAGATAAGGAAATCAAAAACAACCACTGCAACTTAGAAAGCTACACTGGCCAAATGGTGAGCTTTAATAAATCAAGATGTAGTGGCTTTCCAGCACTTTCAGAAGGACATAACTGGTAATCAAAACATGATTACTCAGTGATAAAAGCTGTCGTGTGAGGTAGCTAAGTGCCTTTCAAGCAGTGGTGTAGTGGTTGGTAGGTGAAGTGTGTTTACTGCATCTCTCCTATTGCATTATCAATGCTACAGTGCCTTGAAGAAAGCAAAAAATTATCATATTTTAATCTTAAACTGTGAAGTAAGTTAACTGTGCTTAATAGGAAAACACAGTGGCTGTGTTTCCTCTGGCTTGTGCTCTTGCTTTTCGATGTAAAACAAGTGAGTAGTTTTGAGGTGAGGGTCTAGAAGCCAGGTCTTGTATTCCCTGGGATGGGGCATCCCTTCTGCTCCTCATTTTCCTGCTTTTTGGTGCTGCCCATGCTCATGGGCACCTGGTTCCTACATCTCCCAGATCACTGGGCACACATTTGATGGTGGCTGAAGTCCTGAATCTGAGCTGGAGCTGCCACAGTTACACAGCTGAAGAAACACAGCAAATGTACAATGTTAAAAATCAAAGCATCCCGATTATTTTTTTTCTGGGGAAAACAGAAGTTCTCAGGGACCATCAGATATAGGAGGTATTACGATGAAAATTATTTTGTATTTTTCTCACTTGCACTCTGCCTAAATTTTGCCTGATTTGAATTTTGGATGCCCAAGTGCTTTTTTTTCCCCCCAAATATAGACAGGTCAAGTGTATCTTGGGGAAACTGAGGCACACAAACAGTATTTTGACACTGCTATAGAAGGTTTTCTGTTAGAAAGTCTCAAATCAGTGGTTTATTTTTCTTACCTTCCTGTTGATTAAAAGTGAATTGGGATCCAGTGGGAGCTAATGAGCTAAGGATGCAATAGACACTGAATTTTGAAAATTAGTGAATATACAAATTCAGTGTTTTTCAAGAAAGAAAAGATAATGCAACTCAAAATGTACTTTAGTTCTTAATTTGACAAATGTAGACTAATATTGAATTATAGGCTTTCTAGAGTAATAATAAATATTATTTGATACATTTTGTTAAAGCTGGAGATTCTTATGGTAATGTCAAGTAAATTGCAAATCTCATTATGTCAGTCTTTAGAAATCCTTCCTGAGAAGAAAGTAGATGGTGATTATCACGCAAATTGTGGCGTGCAAACTAAATATTAGCTGGTAAGGTGCTATTCTGTTTAGATTGTATGATTCTTATTTTCTCAGGTGGATAAACCTCCTGCATTCATTTGAAAAATAAATAGTGTAAAGGAGTTTCCATGCCTATTGTACATTAGGTTAAAGTGCTAATTATTTCCTTTTTAATTTGTGGGGTTGTTTAATGCAATTCCATTTATGGAGATACAGAGAAGTGCTGCTCTTCTCTCTTTTCCTCCTGCTCTGAAGTTTTCTGCAGTGGCTGCTTTCTCTGGAGAAGGAGAGGTGATTTGAGCTGCTGTGACGTGGCTTTCTGGGTTCCCTGGCATCTCTCGTGGCCTTAATATCTCTGGGTTGGTCCTGGCTCTGCTGCTGAGCTGTCACCCTGTCTGTCCCCAACGTGGTGATGCTCACAACTGCTTTGACAGCCTCTCGTGACAATGTGGCTGTCAAAGCAGAACTTCTCAGTGCATGCAGCCCATAATGACCCTGTCTTCATGGCCAGGGTGGATTCCCATGGCAACAGCAGTGTGCTCACTGAAAGACACTCATGTTGGGAAATGAAGAGCTGGGTGGTGACTGATCCCATCTACCTGTGCCTGCCCCTGGGGTGGGGCTGAGTTGAGGAGAGTGCTTCACTCCCAATGCTTTTCAACTGTGCATCCCATGAAGCAGCAGCTTTTCCAACTATCAGGGCAGAGCAAATGTTCTCTGTGGTGTTTTGATCAGATTTGATGGGCAGCCAGTGCAGTTTCCCTTCCTCCTTCTTTGACCCCATCACATGTAAGGAGCTTGTACACATAGACATAAACATTTCTAGACGTAATCCTTATGGATTTATTAGAATCCATTGTATTGGTCTCTGATAACAGATAATCTCTGTGTTAGCCCTACAAAAATATCAACGTATGGTGAATATATTGAGCGAAACTGCAACACCATGGGGGGAAATCTCCAGCTGTCATCTTTAAGCTGGAACTCAACTCTTCAAGGACAAAAGGGGTTGAATTGTCTGGTGAAATTTAACAAATACATCTATTTGTTAGTTACTTTCTCCAGCTTCACTTGAGTATCATAGAAGAGATGAAAGGCACCCAAGGATCATTGAGTCCAACTCCCTGCTCTCCCAGGAGTGGCTGTGTCCTTGATACTCCCTCTATCCAAAGTTATCTTTCTTATACTAATCACCAAACTGAATTTTTACAATTCACTTTAAGACTGATTCAGTGATTTTTTTAAATTTATTTTTTTTTACTTTCATAGTGTCCAGTGTAGGTAAAATCCTTTTTAATGTAACTTGAGCAAAATACAGTTTGTTTTCAGTAACAGGCAAGGCATTGGGACACTTCTACCATTTAATCCTAGCGTGGATGATTCCAGAGAGGAATGGGAATTGCAGGATTTGTGCACATTGCTGCCCACCTTTCATCACACAGTGACTTGAAAAAGCAATGTGTGCAGATGTGAGAGCAAGAGCAAATATTGGTGAGCCAACAAAACGTGTACTGAGCTTAGCCTTGCTTATATCTGTTCTTTCTTTCACTGGTTTGATTTTATGCCCTTCAGAATAGCATCTACCTGTCTGTAGAAAGTATATTGCTGTTTCTTTCTGACACTGCACAAGTGATAAATACTAATAAAATTTTGCCCGACCTGCAGTGAGAAGTCAGGGACACTTGGTCAGAGAAATTTATTCAGCAGAGTGCAAAAAAAACCCCTCATATAAGACAGTGGGAATTTTAGACTTTGGAAGACAATAATCCCAAGTTTCAAGTGGACTTGCTAATTTCATTGTGGAAATAATTGAGTAAATGCAAAATATTTGAATTGCATGCACAGAAAAATATGATTTCCAGGTAGATTAATTTTTTTACAAGGAAATCTGTTTTATAGAGATGAGTCTTTTCAATATATCTACCATGAAATGAGGTGGCTTGGTGCATCTCAGTTTAGATGATCCCAGTGATGGATGCAGAGTAGTTAAATACCCTGTTTTGAGTGTGCTTGAAGCCTTGTGAGACGTGACAGGTGCTCATCAGCAGGGACAGGTAGCAATAAGTTTGAAGGACATGATTGAAGTCACTTTTAAACAGATCTGTCTTAAGTTCTGTCAACATTTTTTGTGCAACCACTCAGTTTTATTCTGTGGAAATGGAGTTTGTTAGTCAGGGAAAAAAAGAAATTAAAAACAAAAAAGAGTAGAGGCCTAAGTGGTAGATGCAGGGATTTAATTAGTTTTCTTTTTCACAACACCCTGTCTTTTTCAACAGAACAGAGTAAGCCAAGCAGAGGACCAGAGAAATTTGCAGGAGGCAGCTGGACAGTTTCTATTACCAGTTAATGTGACTGAAATAATTTACAATAGTCACAGTGCAGATAACTGCCCTGGCAGGGTGCTCTCATCCCTTGAGAATGGAGTCAGGCTGATCTCTGTGGGGACGAGGAGGTGAACAGCAATAAACAGCATCTGCACAGGAGAAAACGTGTGAATTAAATGATGCCACTAGTTTTAGTTTGGAAAAGAAATGCACAAGCTGCATGGAAAGAACCCAGGGGAGGCAAGCTGTGGGTTACTGCTTTGTGCGGGTAATGCAGACATAATGCTTTTGGACAGTGAAACCAGGATGTAAAAAATTTGTGTATGGTCTGTCTAACAGCAATTTGATTTCCAAAAACCTTTCAGTTTCCTTCGGGGGACAGGGCATGTCAAGCAGGAGGAAAGAACTGGGGCTGTAATGATGATCAGGAGTGACTTCAGAGCCAGGCACCCTCATCAAGAGGCTCTGACCCAAAGCTCCACTCACCCCTAGTCAGGTTTAGTCTCCAGACTCGTGTGTAAGGGCTGGAAAAGCACATATGTTGACAAAAAAGAGATGAACTTTGGCTGCTCGGTGAGTGGCTGGCCTGCTGCCACCTCTGGGTAATCTCCCATGTCACTGAGAAAGCATGTTTATGGAAATGACCAATTAGCAGACAAGGAATGCTGAGTGGGATTTGTCTCATCTGAGCATGCCTGATGCTGGAAGACTGGAAGATTAGCCTTGTCAATAGTAATTACTCCCTCTTCCAGCAGCCCTTGCAGGGGAGCAGTGATAGCCTGAGCACTTCACTGCTCACTCTGCTGCCTTGTGATAATTGCTTTGTCTCAGTCAGACCTTAATTAAAATGCTATTGATAATTTGTCTGCAAAGAAACGCTCACATTTCATAGTGGAGGGTCAAATTATCAGCTAAAACTTGAATAGAAGGTAACTAAAATTTACTATGGAAGAGTTAATGAGTAAATTTTCTCTCTGTTGATCTCTAGTCTAGTTCACCAGTTAGTTCCATAGGGTGACGTTCAAGGACATTCAGGCATGGCATGGTAAAAAAATGTCTATATATAGATTACAAGAAAGATAATATATCAATTGCTTAGCAACTATAGCTGAGCAAAGCTCAACTGTTTAGTTTCTACATCTCTTGAAACACTTTCTCCTTATTTTTAGATCTGAAGTGTAACAAACAATTTTTACTTACTGTTCCATTAGAGAAAAAAAAAAGATTATTCTAGTCAATCTCGGAGCTGCTCAGTTTGCACCAAAATACATATTTCAAGTGATTTTAAACAAAAATCACTGCAGTTGAATCCACTCCAGGTTACTTAATGAATAAAGATTTTTCTTGTTTGTAACACATAATAATCTATTTGGAATTTGTAGTGCAATGGGATAATGGAATAATGTGTTTCATGTTTGATTGATGATCTTGGAGGTCTTTTCTGAACTTTCTAATTCTGTGATATGAATATGTATATATCCACATATATATTTGTATACTTGCAAATCTCAAAACTCTTATTGGGATCAGATAAGAGAAGAAATTTCAGCATGATCAGATGTCTGGCAAGAAAATCCTGTAGCTTTGGTGCCTGACATCTCTGAGTCACCCTTCAGAGAACATCACCATTAGATATATATCTGAAGGGGATATACACTGGAAAAATAAGTTTAGTCTGTTGAATGGTGCCAATGAAGAGCCAGATTTTTGGATAAAGTGGTATTATTTTATGCACTTGTTTTAATTTATCTTTGGAAAAATCTTATGGAGAAAATCCAAATATATATATATCTGTATATATATACAGTTTGACTTTGACTTATCTTTCAACATGTGTGTGATGGACTGTGTTGTGAAATATATATATTTTGGAAAATTTAACTAGTTTTTATCCAGTATTTAGTGATCTTTCTTATAATACTTATCCTGCAAGGCTATAGGTTGTTGTCTCTGCATTCTCGTTCAAGGGTTTTTAGCATTACACTATAGCTACCTCATGAATGTCTATTTAAGTGTTGTTATTCTGAGTCTAAAAGGCAATTTATGCTTGAGAGCAGGAGCTTGATTATAATCTTGATGGAGCTAGCAAGCTTGGTTCTGAAATATAAAAGATTAAGCAAAATCTGTCTAGGAAAGATATTGATGCTGCAAAAGAACACTTTATACTCTTAAATTTCTTCCCATATATGCACACGAAGGAGTGATTCAGTTAATCACAGTTGTCAACGTGCAACTTTATGTGTGTGATTCTGTGAGAAAAAAGGACAAACTGGTGTGTTCCCTTCAAATGAAGTTTATTCAGAGCACAGAAGCACTTTCAAAAGCAAAACAGTTGTGTCCAGGAAAAGCATGGGCTAGGCTGTGATCTGGGCCATCACTGCCAACCATTCCAACTGTGTTGATTATGGAATTTATTTTTTTTTTCCCTGTTATTTTAGAAGGCATAGGTTTTAATTTGCAGAGTCATTTTCCTCTTTGGCTTCCATCTTCACATCAAAGTCCAAACTTTCCAATTGCTTCCGTGATTGAGGCAAATCTCCACGGGAGGAGATAGATGCCAGCAGCCATCTAGCAGCTAGGGTAGGGATTTTCTTTGCTCTCATAAGTAGATTATACAAAAGCAGGTATAAATTGAGTCTCATTAGTGCTGGCTATAGGAAGGCCACTTTCTTCATTCTCTTTCCACCAATAATTAGCATGGAATGTTACTCTATGCTCCAATAGGCTTTTGTGAGCTCTTTTTCATATAATTCAAATACTTTTTATGTTAACAGTGCTCCACATTATCAGAGTACAAATCATTATCAATTTTTGTCATTCCCCTTTCATTATGTTGGTTTTTTTTGTCATGAGAAAGGTATCATCATCATCTTTACAGAAAAAATTAACAGACAGGAAAGTGAAGAGGCTGCTTCACCATGATTCACTGGCAGAGGATCAGCCCAGATAACGACACTGCCTGGGTGGGCACTAGGGTGCAATTCTGACCACTGAACTGTGCTGCCTTTGCTGGGAGGAGAGGTGGAAAGGATTTAATAAGAACCAGGTAGCTGGAGGCAGCTGCACTATAAAATGAGGCAGTATTTATTGCAAGATGCACATAGCTGGTGTATTTCCAGGGAAGTGAAAGCATCAATATTCAGCCAGATTTCTAATTATCCCAATCCAGTTAAGGGGACTGAGCAATCTGTTTGGAGCTAAAGCCCTGTGACCACAACAGCATTTTTAGTTGCAAGGCAGCTTCCCTCTCCTGTTCTATTGTCTATGCAGGGTATTCATCAAGCACTGCATCCAGATTTATCCAATTCCTTCTTGCACCAGTCCTATTTGTTCTGCTTTAAACCCACTCATTTTCCAGTGAGGTTTGTTTTTCACAACTGGTTTTGTTTCAGTGGCAGTGAGACTCAAAGTTTTAACTAAGAAATCTGGTTGCACATCAGATGTGTTTTATGACTCCAATGAGTTCTGCTTCAGGAGATTTCTTTCAATTCACAGTGTCTTTCACTCTGTTGTTATCTTACCGTGGATGTTTTTGTCACTGATATGTGAAGAAATAAAGAACTGAAGGGTAATGATACATGGAAATGAAGTGCTAGAAGTTGGGTTGGGAAGGAAACATTTATTTTGCCTCTTCCTGCCTAATAAACATACTGGGGTTTTTTTCTGGTTGTGTGTAAAGGAAGAAGTGAAAACAAGTGTGATTTGGGATTGTGCAGTTGGTAATTTTGGACTATGAGAAGTAGAAATTCCTTTGAGTCACCAAATGGTCTTGTTTCCCTTTATTGTCCTCCTAATATTTTTATTTTTTTTCTGTTCTGAAAAATTTGTTTTCCCTCATCCCAGTGATAAAAATAAGTAATTTCTATTGACACACTAATATAAGACTCTTTCTGAAAGCATCACTATTCCATCTTCTTCACTCTTCTGGGGACTGTAACCTCAGTAGCTCATGTTCATTTATTTTTGTCTCTTTTCAGACTTATGCCCACCTAGCCAGTTTGAGAAGTTTGTCCTCATTAGTTCCATTATCTGAATTCTTTACCATTTGAAATGTGAAGCACGTGTCCCATGCCTTGGACTCATCTGGTGTCATTTGTGCTTCTTTGTGATTTTTGTATTTCCTGCTAAAACCAGATGAGGAAAAACCTCCTTGATGTGAGCATCATTGAACATGAAAGCAAAAATGGGGTCCAGAACTGATGTCCTCTTTGTAGGCTAAAAACAAATCAAGCCCAGGCTGGGAAAATGATGTCCAGCCCTAAAGGTTCTTTTTGCATTTTCAGTCACCCTGACAAAAGCATCATAAAAAAAATAGTGTCAGTTCAAAACTTTATCCTTGGGAAAGCCCATTGTTTTTTCTATTAATATTTGGTATTAAATACATAACTTCTAAAGAAAAACTGTATTATGTGTGAGGATAGCTTAGCTTCCCATTTAGCCTGTTACTTTGAGATCCTGTATTATTAGTGTCTGGCACATTTATGTCTCATTGTGGGTTTACCAACACAACATAAAAGTATCAGCAAATTTCTTGAAGCTGCATAATGCACCTTTCTGTAAAAGTTAAGCCTCTCAATTGTGTATGAAAAGAGAAAAGCTGAAAAGCCATGTGAAGTGGTGCACAATGTTTTGGATTCCTGGAGGTGAAAATTCCAAAGGAATTAGTGAAGTGAAATTTGATGATGAAAATAAAATTCAGTGGTTTATTTGCAGATAACACACGGAAGTTTTTCAGCAAGTCCTCTTCTATTACACTTAATATTCAGACTCGTGTCTTTCCCAATGAACCAGAAATCTTCTGAAAGAAGGATTTTTATAGCAATATTTTCCTGCCTGAGCCACTTATCTATTGTGCAACTATTTTGAATAAAACCTTGGGGAAATACATGAGTACAATGCTATTTAGCCTCCTTCTGATATATTCTCACTGAAGTTTTCTTTTTTTCTGTGTAGCATCACTTAAAGGAAAGAGTCACAGTGGCCCATTCCATGATGGGTTGGTTTAGTTACTATTAAATTATTCTTGGAGTTTGTGGCATGTGTTTGGGCATTTGGGAAATAAATGCTGAATTTTCATATCGAACTTAAAGAATTTAGCTGTATTTAGCACAAAGTGGTATATATTACCAAGAAGGATCAGTGTGTCTCTTTGTGCCTTTTAAGATAAGGTTATGGTTTAACTGGGGTTTTAATTTAGTGACATGCTTTTCAGTTTAAGGGTTCCTACCCTTGGTTGTTTGAAATATAAAAACAGACCCACCACATCAGAAACGAAACCAACCAACCAGAAACCCACAAAGGAAAAAATCCTCCAAGTCTTTTATGTTACGACTTAATTGCTTTCAAAACTCAAGTGAACCTAATATTTAAAGTTTGACTAAGTAATCACAGTGGTGAATAAATGACTTAAAATATAGCAGTGAAAATGGTGTGCTTACATATCATTGCAAATCCTGCATCCTGTGCTAACTGTAATCTGTGCTAATGATGAACTTTGCACATGCACAGGGCAAAACCAGTATCTACCCACTCATGCCCATGGCATGTGAATTGGGAATATACACTGCTTTGGCTGGTGATAACTGGGGAGCTATAGCCTCTTTAATCTTCCTTATCCAAGAAATCTGTCCCAGCTGAAATAAGCCTTCAAAAAAATTTAATGAGCTGCAGCCACTGAGAAGACAACTGTTTCATGAGCCTTGTACCCCGTGAGTATAGTTTTTACTGCTCCTTAATCAGGATGAACTGTTTGTGGTAAAAAAAAAATCTCTTTGAGCAATTATATAGATAATACATTGTTGGTTTATGCTAAATATTAGGGATTTTAGGTGAATGCTTCTGTTTTGGGGGGTTTTATCTGCATCTAGGCTAACTAGTGATGCTAGCATGTGGATTTCCTCTTGCCTAAACTATCCTAGACATGAAAAAGGATTGGTTATTTGTCAGGTTAGCTCTTGTAAAAGATAGTTTATTCCACCAGCCAAATACATACAGCCCCATTGCATTTATTTCCAGTCATAATGTGCCACCTTTGAATCAGAAGGATTTCCTTTGGAGGAGGAGGAGGCCAGAGAGGGAGGATGATGAGGACAAAAGAGGGTTGGACTTGGAGAATATTTGGAGGAAATGATGTTTTCACATGGTGATGTTTGGAATAGTGAAACCTGCTAGTAGCATTCTGGGCTTGTAGAGCAGGCCCTGTGGGTCTGTTAAGAGAGGAAAAAAGTGACATATTAATTTTCACTTACTAGTAACTATCTTTAAAGTCACTTGGCTTCCTGCTTTCTCTGCCCTTCCCATGTAGAGATTAACTTCAGAGCCTGTAGCATCAGAAAAACGAGTTGTTTAAATGAGATTTTCATGTGCCTTTGCTTGGGAGCAGAGATAATGTTCAGCTCTGCACTAAGCCATTAAGTCCTTCCTTTTTGTTGTAGTTTGTTTTTTCAAGAAAAAAATTATTTCCAAAAAGTTGTTCCCTTGTTTTATTCCCTGACATTTCTTTGCCTCCCTTTTTCAGTAATATACAGCTGAGATCAAGGAGGGTAGTGAACTTTAGAGGTAAAAATCAGGGAGAGCTGCAAGGTGTTTTCCAGGCAAAGAGGATCACTTCTCATCTGTGCTGCTCAGAGCCACGGGGTAGCTTCTGTCTCTGTGTGTGTCTGTGCAGAAAAATTCAAAGATAACCAAAGCTGCTGAGAATCATTCTTTTAATCCTGCTTCTTACACCAGAAATTCCTGGGATTTGAGCAGAGTATCTTGCAGAACATCCTGAAGTGCTGTAATAAATAAATATATTTGGATAAAGTCGACTGGACACATCTCCCTCCAGAGATGGATAATGCAGCCCTGTGTGGCAGCCAGGGGGGCTGCTTAACACTGATCTGAGCTGCTTGCAGCCCCCAGGAGATATTAAAAATTGCCTCGAATGCTTATGTAGCACTTTCCCAGTGTTTAACTGGATTACTGGAGGCTTGTAACTTAAGGGCTTCTGGTGACTTTAAAAAAGAAGAATATCTGAAATCCATTAAATAAAAAATGCCCACAAAAATGCCCAGCCTCAACCTCCAGCTCTGCAGCAAGAGTGTGATAAAGAACAACTGCAACCAGAGTGCACAGACATCCTCCTTCTGCTGGCCACAGCCTAGCACAGGAGCACTCAAACTGGGACAAAACATCACAGGAGTGCTCCCAAACTTCAGCTTCTCCAAATGTGGCTTGTGATGTACTTAGGGCATATGCTTATCAATCAGGGAAAAACTTGATAACAATGATAAAGGTTTTCTTCAGCATGTTCTCTATCTGGTACACAATTAACTGTGAGAGTTCTAGCAATTATTGATTGATTTTGGTAATACTAGGCAGTAAATGTCTTTTGAAGATCAGGTAGATATCTTTTGCCAGTGGATGAAGGAAGCATGTGGAACTATGTGCATGAAGCAAAGCAATATGTGCTCAAAGACTCAATTCCTAATAAAAACCTAAGAACCTAAAACAAGATTGTACAAGCAACACCAGCTTTGGCATTGACAGCTCCAGTGCTTCTGGTCTCTCTGAGACAGAAGTGTTGGAATATTATGAGCTGAGTAAACATTTCCTGGTGGTTAATTGGTTATTTCTGTGCCTTTTTCACCAAACAATTGAATCCTGGAGGCCTCTGCCAGCACAAATACACCACTGTGCCTGAGATAACCAACAGGCATTCCCTGTTCCTTGGAGTGATGGAGAAAGCAGTGCTGGATCCTGTGGATAAATCCTTGTGTGCTGGATGTGCTTCATCCTCCTGGATGTGCTGCTTTCTAATTTTGACTTGTGAGTTCTGTTTTAATCCAGTAGGAATTCATTAAAATATGGAGGGGTACAGAGGTAGCTTATCAAGATTTGTCCTCTGAATAAAGGAAAAAAAGATGGTGAGATGCTAATAGCTCAGCACCCTGCAGACAGAACTTTATGCACGAGCCAGGCGAGCAGCTCTGTGCATGGTTAACCGAACAAAGCTGATTGTGCTTGGCCAGCCTGGTGCAACAGTGACACCAGACACCTTCCTTTCCAGCAAGATATGATGCCTGGTTTCATCACACCACCTTGCATGGGTGAGTAATCAACCTAGAAAAGCTTTTAGCAGGAGATAGAGGAAATCAAGTTGTTCTGTTGTAAATGCAAAGGAAAATAGACTGTAGTGGTGTTGGTGCCTGACATTTGTGCATCTATTCTTGGCAGGTGAAATATGCTTTGCTTTATGAACCTCAACTCGTATGCAGTTGCATGTGCATTGTCATCCAGTCTTAATCTTGGGATTTTCTGTTCTTTCTGACTTGATTTCTTGGTTTTTCTTCTCAACATATGAAGTCAGAAGACTATAGATTGTTTTCAGTAACAGTCTTCAGTCATCTTTTTGGAACATAAGTGTCTAGATCCTTGTGAGCACAAAACTCTAAGCTGTGTTCACAGTGCTGATGAAAATTCAGTAGTTACCCAGTGACATCTCTAGCTGCTTGCACCTGTGATTAAGCATGGAACTGGTAAAAAACTGTCATCCATAATTAAGATTCCTCCACCCCTGATGACATGGTCATTCATCTTAATGTTTCAAGAGCATGCTTGACAGCATCTCAGTATAAAATAGTTAGCAAGTTGATGACTGCAAAAACCCTTCAGTCCCCAGATAGAAAATGGCTTGGCTTTAGTTTTTTGGTTGTTTTTTTTTCATAGAAAGCATATAAAAAGTAGTATTTCCATGCCATAGTCCCTAACCAAGCTGAAAAAATGAAGGCTAGAAACCTCTTGAGTTTTATTTACAACTAGAGGAATTTTGTTAAAAGCCTTAAAATAACCTGTGTGTTTTCCAGGAATCTTTCTCCTGCAAAACTTTTGTCTGCAAGTCATCATCAAGCCCCAACACTTGCATTTTGCTTCATTTTCTAAGCAATTTGGCTGAAAAATCACACAGTGATAATTTCAAAATGTTGAGAAACTCCTAACTTCCAAGATTTGGATCATATTCAAGACACTTATATTCTCCTTATGCTAAAATGGTTTCTACCGTATATAGGATACTGAGCTCAGTGCTAAAAGCTCATCATATTGAGAATATTCCTAACAGTGTTGCAATTGAGCTGCATACAGAGAGGTATTTTAGTTTACTCTATTGCTGCTGTGCATTCAGGACAATAGATTGCAGATTTATTTCTCCTTCAGTAATTTTCCAGTCTGTCTATGAAGATGCTGGAACATTTGGCATGTTATGCTGACTAATTCCGGACTAATTGTACAATGTGAAGTTCACTATCTGCAAGGTTTTTGAATTATTTTGAATTGTAGTTGCCTTTCTTTGTCAACTACAATTCTTTCTTTTCAAATTTTATTTTAATTCTATCTTTTCAAGTATTTATCTTTATATTTT
>JANHGL010023950.1:70394-103541 GCA_024611195.1 Ceyx melanurus | reverse complement strand
CTTTTTTTTTTTTCTTTTCTTCTTCTCTAAAAGTGTTTGTGCATTCATTTATTTACCCTCCTATTAACTTTTCATTGTCCTTAAAAAATACTAAAAAATAGACAAAATAGCATTTTTGGGAACAAACAGAAACAATAACCCTTGCCCCTACACCTTGCCCATCTGGCATATGCACAAATGAATGCTGTTTCTATTTCTATCTTGGTTTTGATGATGTGCAGCCTTTTCTCTCTCATACCTATGAGAATATGTCCAGAATTGCCTCAGGTTGTCTCATCACTCAATGAGAAGACACCAAGACTTGTTGAAACAACACGTGAGTGCTCTGACAACTCATGAAGTCAGTGTCTCTGTCCCAACAGATATTTTCTATGTGCATAAGGTGGAGCAGCCCCAGCAGGAATCCCCTCTCCCCCTGACTCCATCATGGGCCTGAAGTATCATGCTGCTAAATCTTGATGTCCGTTGTCAGCCATACATTTCAGTTATGGCAAAATGATGTTTTTCAGGAGGAGGGGAAAAAAAAATGTTTTATACATCATCTTTCTAAAGCCCCAATCAACAGCCATCCCAAGAATACCTGCAGAAAACGAGTGCAGTAAGTGCCAGGCTTGTGCATTTACTAAAACCCTACCTCCAGATAAAATGGGTACTTTACAGCTGCACAAATCTGAGCCCTGATGGAGAAAGGTTTATTATCTCCAGTGCTGCTGGAATCAGGCACAGCAGTACTGTGTGCTTCTGAATATAAAAGCTCCATTCTTCAGTGAAGTCCTTTTTCTATTAATGAGATTTGTCCTAATGGGACCAAAAATTACTTTAAAAGACATTTCCTTTCTGCTTTTCAAGGGCTTTTTTTTTTTTTTTTTTCCCAGTCCATTTGGACTGGATATCAAAGATAAGGGGAAATATTTCAATAGCAAGAGCTTTTATAATTAAGCTTTGTAGCCTACATAAGGGAGAGATGGCCAAATTCAAGTGAAAAATAATTACTGGTTTTCCAGCTCTTGCTTCTGCTGATCTGCCTCCCTTTCTTCTCCCCCTTCCATTTTCCCCTTCAAAACCACATAATCATTGTGCCTTACCTGTGAACACTCAGCTTTCCCCCCAGGTTTGTATTTTCCCTTGTGGTTTAGGAGAGAAGAGATGTTCAGTCTTCAATTACACCCAGAGCTCCATTAAGGAGAGCACCTCCAGTTCTCAAAAGGAAGGTTCTTCCTGGAGCTTGGAGACTTTAACAACTCACTTCATAGTGCCAGCTACTAGGTATGGAAACAGAAATTCAAAATACAGCATGAGGAATATCTGAGAGGCTTTGTAGGTGCTAAGATGGGCATGATTATTGTTTTCCAGTCTCCAGGAACCTCTCCCAGTCTTTGGAGCCTCAGTGATTTCAGGCAGCTGCTGCTTTGGATGTTCTCTGTCTGGCTGCACCAACCTGGGTGTGTTTGCAGAGGTATACTCAAGCTTGGAAAATGCTATTTAATCTAGATCTCCATGAGAAGTGCTGTGTAGAATTTGGAGAGAGAAACAGAGATGTTTGAAGTTGGTGCCTCAACTGGCTTTGAGGATATCTTGGGATTTGAGGATATCTTTGCTGTGAGAGCACCAGCAACCTCTTGAGCATCTGGGACTGGAGCAAACTGTGCAAAGGGAGATTCCCCAGAAAAAATGTTTTAAGAGCTCTCTTTTCCAGCTCTCTCAGGAAATTCTTATGCAAACTTATATCTGAGTTCAATAATAAAAGACATACCTGTAGTATTTTTAAGGCAGATGGTTGTTTACCTATTACAAAAGTTGATGAGAACTTGATCAATTCCATATGACTGATACTTTTATTGACCAAACTGCCTTTTTTTCCTCTCCATCCCTTAATTACTATGCAATTTCACACTTAGTGCAGTTTTTGCTGCTGGCAAATGAATGGCTGGTGACTAGGAACTGATTGACCCATTTCTCCATTAAATGAGATAACACACCCAGGCAGTCTGCTGTTGTGTACCCGTTATCCAGTTTGGGAAGCATTGCTTCATATTTTTGTTCTGTGTCTCCAGACAGAAAATATTTGCAGTATTATTGAAGGTCTGCAGAATAACTTCTTGAATTAGATGAATTTGTGAATACTCAAGCTAAAAAGATCAGTGCATTCCTGTTCTGTTTGAGAAATACTGGTATTTGTGGAGATGAGATGATGCCCTTTCCTGTTCTGCAGTCTCTTTTTTCTCCAAGACACACAAAATGTCCTTATTTTATGGACAATATAAAACCTGGTTAGGAAACCTTCCCCTGCTGTGATGAGAATTGGGGCTGTGCCTCCTCTGGTGCTGTTCCCTGCTCAAAATGCTGATTTAGAGCATACTGGGAAAGACTGGTTTAGTAGCTGGTGTACTGCAGTACATACTTTGGAATGAAACTATTTGAAAATGCCAAGATATCGATGTGATGATCTTCCCACAGAGCATCTCAATATTATGTTTTGGTCCTTTTAGATGTAGGAACTCCCCAAATAAATGATCACTGAAGAATTATTAATAGCCAGGCTAACCCTGGACATTGCAGGAAGATCAAAGGACTCTTCTGTTTTCAATTTAAACAGACACCAAAAAAAAGTCTTATCTGTAACAAATAGCATTTAGGTTCCTTTATTTCAGCGTTAGGCACCCAATAAAGCTTCTGTTCTCTCAGTGTAAGTTCAGCCTGTGCTAAGATATCCACTGGGTATATCGAAGATATTCCTTATTAATTAGCTAATTGCTTGCAACAGTACCAACATATTTTGCAGAAGATACATTTGTGTATTTTAGCACTACAAAAATTAGCCATTAAAGAAAGGATGGTCTATGAAGATGTTGAGTAATTCACAATTTTTTTTAGGATTCTTAGGCTGGCAGCATGAGTAATGGCTCTGAAATGTTCTTGTCATGCCAATCAAGTGGCAGCAATTTTTTGTTTGCAGCAAGTTCTGGACAGATGAGATTTGTTCCTGTTGAGGAAGAGGTAATGATCACCTTGCTTATTCTACCCAACACTTCCCTGAAAAAGAATTGAGCTGTGGTTGGTATCCCCCAGAGAGCTGGCACAGTCAGCACCTTTGAGGTGTTTGGTTGGAGAGATGTGACAGATTTAGGTATATACAGGTTGGCAGCAAGTGCAGCATGGCAGGTTTTCAGGTTGTTCATCAACACCACTCAGCTGCTTTGTGGCTGTTTCTCTCTGGGCTTTCATCATGATGAGATGTCAGCACCCTTAACCTGCCTCCACTGTAGTGACTGCCCCAGAGAAAAGCCAATTCTTTCCAAACTAATTCATTTTACAGCCAGATTATATCATTTCAGGCTTGCCTAGTTGCTGTGTGAGCCAGTTGTTCTCCATCCAGTTGTTCTGAACATATTTTTATGTCAAAATGCTAACTCAGTTCACTCCCTCTTCAGCATATCTCGTGTTACCAGGTGCTGCAGTTGGTAACCAGCTCGTTTTAAGTTCCTAACCTCCTAATATTCACTCCACATCCTCAAGTTCATAAGATGTTGCTGCTGCTAGATAAATAATATTACTTCAGTTGGTGTATTCCAAATGATTAATGACCTGCCCACAACCCAGGGGAGACAAAACCGTAATACATGCTTTCCTTTATCCCACCAGGATTGCTTCACACGGCCTTTAATTGTGTCCTGAGATTGTGATCAGTGTAGTGGATATTTCTCAGGAACCATCCTTAACATTCCCACCTTCCCTTCCCATGTGGCAGTTCTCACAGAGACTCTCAAAAAGGAGTGTTCAAGAGAAATAATCAGAGTTCTAGAGGAAGCTGTGAATGCTTACTGTGAAAAATAAGATACTACCCTGAGTTATATATATATTTATATATATATATGTATATATACAGATATGTGCTCCATCTACGTGCATTTATGCAATTCAGTTGTACATAAACCCTAACATTTTCTAGCTCCTGCTAAATTTCAGTCATTTTCAGTCAATGCCTTGGGCTTGGCTTGTCTCCAGCTGAGCTAAGAACCTTCATCTGGGTGTTAACATTACATGTTCTTAATGGAAATGGTTTTGACCTTGGTGGGGATGGCACCTAAATTGGCATCACTGAGGTTTTCTGGAGTGAGTTTCTTTGGGGTTGAATCCCTATAGAGAAATCCCCTATGTCCAGAGGAGCTCTCAGGCTACTGTTGGTGACCCAAGAGGTGCTTCCTGGTCATGGTTGGTGTGTCAGGACATGGAGCTTCAATTCAGAGTTCATCTATTTTGATTTTTTACTCAGCCCAGAGGAGGTTTCTTCCTTCAAGATCAGTTTAGAGTGCTGAGGAATATCTTGATTTCTAACCCCATGCAGGGTTATAGAAGTAAAAACTAATGTGTCTCATCTCTCAGCACTTTCTGCTAAATAATTCTCCTGTGGCAGGTTGGATGCTGTGAGTCTAGAAATTTCTTTGTGATGGGCATTTTGACTTTTTTTTTTTTTCCCCCCTCCCTTTTTAATGCCAGAGAAATGGCAAAGAAAAGCTAGAATGAAAATGAAGCTCAGTTGCTGAAGCTGAAAGAGACAGCGATTGGAATGTGTTAGAAGATTGCCTTGTTTTAGAGAAAGTGCTGATTAAGATCAAATTTATCTGGAGTTTACATTTTGATTGGACCTAAACTGGGGGGGGGTGGTTATATTTCAGACACAGTGCAAATGATGCATGTTAATATCCTGTGTTTATTGCCACTTGAAATTACAGCATAGCTTTGAATTGCTGCCAAATCTCCACTTAAGACTCCCTAGTAATCACTGTGATTATTCCAAGTCTTCATGGTAATAGGGGAAGAAGAAGTATGATATGCCAGCCACTGCAGCCTGAGCTGGCACAGCCTCTTTATCCTGGGGGCTTCAGATTCTGATTCCACTCAGCAGAGGGAATGGTTAGAAATACACATTGGCCAATCAGTTCTGAAAGAGGGATTAAATAAATTGATTTAATTACGTTATTTTCAGATTTATTTGGCTTTTATGTTGCCTCCTGCCTCATTAGCTTTTCCTGAAATAAGGGGGGGGGGGGGGGGAAGGAAAACTTTTCTTTATTTGTGGGATTGTTTAATTCATACTTTGGCATGGTGTGGTATTTCTTTATTTATTTGAAATCTTTTTTTGCTTTCCTCCCTATTGATCTATAGTGTATCCTATTTTTACTCATTTTCTTTTCAACACATGAGATAGTTTATCTAGTTGAACTGTTCTTTTACCTCTGCTTAACTATTGGAAGTTGTAGATTTGCATCTGTTCTGAATGTAAATGCCTGTTAATGTGGTTTATTTAGCTGATGGGAGATTAAGCAGTGAGTTTAAACAGCATCATATAAAGTTACTAAATCTACTAAAAAATATAGTCTCCCAGGAGGAAGAAATGCTCTCTAAAAAGGTGTTTAAAAGAAGCTTAAGTGAAATTTGGATGTGATTAAAATCTGCTCTGGTTTTTAGATCCACAATTATTCATGCAATTGGTTATTAGAGTTAAACCCCTCAGCAATCCCTGTTTTTCAGCTCTCCAGATACTAGATCCCAGTTGCATCCCTTCATCAGTTGCTAGCAGGAAGGTTTTGCTGGTTGTTCCACTTGCAAAGTAAATAAAACTTGTTATGGAAAGCACTTAACGTAGGTACAATATTTACTCTGGAATATTTTCCTTACTAAGTAATGTCAGCCAGCAGGCAAGTCTGAGCACCCAGTGTGTTGGCTGTGGGAAGAAAATCTGTATGCCTGCCACATCATGATCACTTTAAACTACTGAAATATAAATCAGAATACTGAGTGAAATTCAAAAATATTTCATTAAATGAATTATGAAGTACGTGTGAATAAAAATATAGTTAGGGAATCTATAGTCTTGGGTGTCTACAATTTTTTAGGCTTTTTTTTTTCTGAAAAAACAGAGAGGTAGATAATATTTTTGAAGGACAGCATTAGCAAATATCACAGTGTGTTTGCATTTCATTGTAACTACCATCTTTCTTAGGGCTTCAGTTTCAGGAATGATGTCTGCAAACCCTTCTTGGGTTCCCATGGTCACTCTTAGATGTGCCTAGAACCATTACCAGCAAAAAACACTCCCAAATTTATCCATCTCATTCTTTTATTATTTAGAAGCCAATATTTTGGGTTTTTTTCAATGTAATATTTGTTCAGCCAGAAAAAGAAATCAAGAGAATAGAGATGAAGTCCAGAGGTCCCTTCCATACAGTGATTCTGTGACTAAGAAATGGTGTTTAGGAAGGTGTGTCATTGATGGAGGCTTTCCAATAAAAAGTGAGTTTCCTGCTCTTGGGTAAACAGAATTAAAACAATATAAGATCATAGCAAGGTTATGGGCTGTTATCTTGCTTTTTTAAATCACTTAGTCACACAGTGAATTGAAATAGAATTGGCTTCATTTAGACTTTACTGTGGGGTTTCAGCAGTGAGCCGTGGACACTGACTGATGTGTAATTCCCCTTTCTTCAAGAACATGCATCATTGTAGGCTATGAAAGCTATACAGAAATTAGTGCTGTGGTTTATCTGCTTCCAGTGAAGTGCACATGCTTAAGTAACCTGTCAAATTACAGCATCTACAACTCTTCTATTTATAGCCTTTTCCCCCCAAGAACAATTGCAGTAAGAGCTCAGTCCAGCTGTCATAACTGTGTAATTCATTAGAAATCTCAAAGTTTGAACTTCAGTGAGTGCATAATTGTGCAGCTTGGTCTAATACATTCCCTTCCCTGGATTAACATGATTGTAATTCTGTTTGCATAGCTCCTTGCCATTTATCTCTGTAAGCAATTTATAGCCACTGTATGACAGTGATCAGTATTCTGTGGTGTCTTCCTTATCATATGCTGAATATTCTAAATACATTTTTAACTGAGATTTTTTTTAATGTTTTTTTGAAGTTTGAGCCAAAAAGAGCCCAGCTGGGCTTTGAAAAATCTGTGTTTTGTTTCTAGTCTATCAGTTGCTAAAGGCACCTTTCTGAATGCAAAGTGGGCCTGTTTGATCTGGAAAGACAATCAAAATGGATCCTCACATTCATAGTTTTAGAACCAAACTATAACACTCTGACCAACTGCAAAAGGTAAAGCTGAAAAAGTTGAAAAACTGATTACAAAAAATACGTGGGAAGAATTTCTTTGTTGCCAAAAACCCGACGTGAGGTTCACACGAGGAGAGAGCTCAAGCTATTGCTGTGTTTGAGTGAAGAAGGAGATGCAAATAAATGATTGGCATGTTCTTCTGCATCTAAAAGGTGTCAGCAGGTGGATGGTGAAGCAATGCAGAGATGTTACAAACAAGTTCTTTCTCCTGGGTCATCCAACTCAGATAATTACAGCAGTGATTATTTTGCATTTAGTATTTCCAAAAGCAGCCTCACTAGATAGAGTGATGTATGGACATGGACGTGTTAAAAATGAGTTATTGCTAGTTGTGTTGAGTCATTACTAGTTAATATTTTGAGTTGAGATGAGGAGAGTGATGAATTTGGTGTGAAATTCAAGTTAAAGCATTTGACATAGATTTAGCCAGGGAAGATCTCACAGTCCTTGACACTTAAATGCTTTGGAGTTTGTTGTCCACAGATTTTTGCTAGGGAAGTGCAAAATCTGACCTTTACACGAGGAAAATAAGTGTGTGTTGTCTTACAGAGCAAGCTGTGTTCACTCTTCTGAATGCATGTGGTTGTTTTTGTCTTGTAGATCATTCTTGTAAGTTCCTCCCATAACGACCGAGACCAAAGCCTTTTCATAAGCACGGATGAAGGAGCCACTTTCCAGAAGCAGCCCATTACTTTCTTTGTGGAAACTCTCCTTTTTCACCCCAAAGAAGAAGATAAAGTGCTTGCTTACACCAAGGAAGGCAAGGTAAAGCTCCAAGATGACTGCATTTGTTGGAAATTTAGGAATTATTTTGTTAAGGAGAGAGAAACCAGTTCTGCTATGCCCATTAGTGTTGGTATTTATGAAATATCAGTTGCCTAGAGGGGAATTGTATGCTGATTTTGAGGTTATTTTAAATACTTGTTGTCTTTGTGTCCAAATTATTTATTTACTAATTTAAAATGGTAATTTCAATCCTGGCATTTTCAGTTGTTGTGGATACTGGTAATATTTATCCTCCTGCATGCTATAGTTAAATAGGGCTTCTGAAATGTGCTCCTCCCTAGAAAGTGGCCATAAGTAATTGCTCTGTAATTTATAATGTACTAGGAGGTTAATGAAGCTGAACTAGTGCCTCCAAAGGTCATTCATGGGATGTAAAACACAGTAATATAAAATCAACTGCCCAGTCATAGAACAGCAGGGAAGTTCTTCACTCTGAGGGTGGTGGAACACTGGAACAGGTTGCCCAGAGGTGGAATCTTCATCCCTGGAGACATTCAAGGGCAGGCTCTGAGCAATCTGACCTAGCTGAGGATGTCCCTGATCACTGCAGGGATTTTGGACTAGATGACCTTTAGAGGTCCCTCCTAACCCAAGGTATTCTGTGTTGAATACACGTTATATAAACAAAATACTTCAGGGAAGCCAGAAATAATGCAAAGCCTGTGTTATGAAAGCCTCTTTTTTTTTCAGTTTGACTTTTGTTTCTGTCGATAGATACAATCCCTGAACTCTATAGTGAATATTTCTACAAGTATAGAAATATTTGCCAGGAGAGGGAAGGAGTCAGGAGCACAAATTGATGTGTTTATTTTGTGTTTTGATAAATTATGCATGATAGGGAGATTTTCAAGCATTTTATACTTGGATAATGTTCCAAATGGAGTGATGCTGTTATTTACCACACTTGAAATGGGACTGGACAAAAAAACTACAAAATATTCAGTAAAGAATAGCTCCGTGGGAGTAGCAGGAAGGGTTGGGTAGTCTGATAAGCTTTTCTTGTGCTTTTCAAGACTTACTGGACAAGTTCTACATCTTTACCTAGGATGTGTGGGAATGGAGGATGCCTCTGACCATAAGTAACCTCCTTACAGTTTGTATAAGATCTCTTTGGCCTAGGAGGAATCAGAATCACAGAATGGGAGGGGTGGAAGGGATCTCTGGTGATCTTCTAGCCCAACTGTCCTGCTAAAGCAGATTCACCACGGGCAGGTTGCACAGGAACACATCCAGGCTGGCTTTGAAAGTCTCCAGAGAGAGATGCTCCACAGCCTCATCCAGTGCTTTGTCACCCCCACACACTGAAGGAATTTTCCCTGATGCTGTGATGGAATTTCTCTGTTGCAGTTCGTGCCTGTTGCCCCTTGTCCTGTCACTAGGCAGCACTGAAGAGAGTTTGGCCCCATCCTCTTGACCCCCAGATATTAATAAACATTGATAAGATCCCCTTCTCCAGGCTAAACATACCCAAATCTCTCAGCCTTCCCTCAGGAGAGATATTCCAGTCTCCTCATCAGCTTCACTGAACTATCTCCAGTATTTCCCTGTCTCTCTTAGAGCCCAGGAGTGGATCCAGTACTCCAGTTGTGGCCACACAGGGACTCCCTGCTGTCTGGTGTTAGCTCATTGTCCACTTACTGACTCCAAGGTCTTTTTCCATGCAGGAAGATGAAGTGATGTTGGCAAAGGAGGCATTGAAAATTCAAGTTGCAGCTTGACAGAAGTAAAGGTCACTGTACTGCAATCATTAATCACATGGGATGGTGTTGATCTCAGTCTGGCCTAGGGAGATGTTATACTCTAGATTTTGAGTTAAATAGCTTTGCCTTCACTGAAAGTACATGAATGCACATGCAGGCAGTGTGCTTGGATTCATCCATTTACAGCTTGAAATCTATGCTCTCTTTTACTGTGTGGATACATGGATAGTAATAAACAGAATTACAAGATCTATTAGATGAGGCCAGAGAACTCAGCTGTCCACTAATATCACTGTTTTCACTCATTTAGTAGTTTTATCATATGTACCTGGTAAAAAAAAAAAGTCATTTTTAAATTAAAGGCAATTTTTGCCTAAGTTGCACATTATATTTTACTAATTTCAAATAATGCATCAGTTAAAAATTCCTCAGTTTGAATATGCCTTATATAGTCTCCCTCCTTCACAGTAAAATTAAAAGGGCTTCCCTCTACACTGAGGGGTAATTAAGGCTTCCCTCTTAATTAGTAGACTTCAGTCCTAAATGTGTGTGAGGGGAGGTAGCTGGGTTTGGAGGGGGGATTCTGGGTTTGGTTTGGTCTTTTTTTGGCCTCTAAAATGTGCTGAGCCACATACAGATTGAGAAAGTTCCCAGGAAAATCAGCAGCCTTGCTCTGCAGCCTCAGCATTAACACACTTGGCTCTGAGGGTGAAAACTTTGTGATCCCTGATCATTTCCATCTCTACAATGACTGGGTGAATGCTAAAGGAAGAAGTCTGAGAAATACTGTTTTATCTCTAATTCGAATTTAACTCTGTTTACCCATAGAGTTTTGCTAAGTTATCTCAGCCTTTAACTATTAATATTGATGATATTTTACCACATAATTATTGATTTGTAAAGTTTGTCATCGAACCTGTCATTTTAAACCAAAAACATTTCTTTTCTAATCCTCTTAAGACACTCTCCCCCAGAACAATCAGCAGTTGAACTGATACCTTATTCCCACACCAGAAAAGATCAGTTTTCCTTGCCTTTTGTTGCCTATTAGAGATATTAAGAGCAAATCCATCCTATGCAAAATGGATCAAATAAGAAATGCATGCAGACAGCAGGGGGCTTTAAATCTGTCTTTTTAGAAGTCTGATTTTTTCTATTTTAACTGGAGCAACCACATTATGAAGGCAAATGCTGAAGGGGGAAGATTTTTGAATAGCTATTTTATATCCCACTTTATTCTGGGGGAAAACAGCTTTCATCTGCACTCTTGACATCCATCTTTATCATTGGCATTTTGGGTTTTTTTATACCAGGAGTGAACTTTCCAGAGAGAAGGTGGAGCTGGAGTCCTCCTCCTCTGGGCTATTTTCTGCTGAGTGACCATTTCTCATGGGTCAGAAACTGGTATCCATGAAGCAAGCCCTTAAGTGCCTCTGTCCTCACTAAATCTGTTTATTTAATATCTTTTGTACTACTTTAGCAGAGTTAAATCCACTGACTTTCTGGCCTAAGTATTTTTGTTGGAATCAAGATTTGAACTCTGTGCTTCTTCAGTCAGTGACTTGGAAGAAGAAGAAAAGTGTCCTTTTGCCATCCCTCTTTGAGGGTAAAAAAGAATCCATCTCAAAATGAAATGTGAATTATCTTCATGTAAACTAAAAGAGATTGTCACTGCATTTTGTTAATTATAAATGATATTTTAACAGATTTTCTGTATGGAAGGTGGTTTCTCTGAAAAAACATTTTAGAGAATTCCTGGTAATATTTCTTTTTTTTTAATTTGGATATTTACTGGTATGCAATCTGTCATTTAATAGTGATGTAGGACCCATCTTTGATGATCTACAACATTAACAGTTTCATATCTAATTTTTTTTTCTTTCTTTTGTAGGTTTATGTATCCATTGACTTGGGGAAAAAGTGGATCCTTCTGCAGGAACGAGTTTCAAAAGATCATATTTTTTGGTAAGAAGCCTGTTGTTTTCCAAACAAAAAATCAACAGAAGAAAATATTTTAAATTCTAATCAAGAAAGATGTTTCCAGAGGTGCTGATTAAGGGTAGGTTGAATCAGACCTATTAACTGGAGTCATATATAAACATACACTATTAAGGAAACTGCTGAAAAATATGACTTTATTGAATGCACATCTATCAAGTTATTTCATTTTCAGCTCAAATATTTTGCAGTCTCTCAAAACATCTAAGTGATTTAAGCAGGTTGACATAATGAAGAATGAGTCAATGCCTGTTTTTATACAAATGAAATTAATTTGAAAGCTGGATAACTTTTACACCAAAATTAATCTGTTGACAGTGTTTTAATTAATTCTGTGTTTAAAGAGGGTCAATTTGCACACTCAAATTTTAGCTAATTTGTATTGTAAAAAACAGAGAAACTTTCTTTTTTACATTTTATTTCAGTGTGTAAGCTTGGACTGTACATCAGTATCATTACCAACAACTGCTATTTCTTATTAAATGATGAGTTCTAATATATTATAAGACTTCTGATTTTAGTTCTAGCAGGACTCTGATCCTCGTCAGTTGTCTTAACTATAATTATCCATATATCTATGAATTATCTCAGGCTTTCAGGAATATTTAGTGCTTTGCTAGTGGTTATTATGCTTATAGTACCCATCCTTTATAAATACATTTTCCAATTCTTGGTGTATTTGTAGGCATGCAAAGAGATATGTGGGGGTGTTAAATGTTTGGCTGGCAAACATCACATGATAAAATCCCACCCATTAAAAAAGAGAATGGTGTTTTATGTGCTAATCCTTGAGAAGAAGCAAGACTGGTGCAGGTTGGGATTCCTCTGGCTCTGCTGCTATTCTTCTCAGTCTCCAAGGCTTATGCACCAGTGAAGTTCCTTTTGATTTCTCAAAATAGAGCTTAGTACTACGTAAGCAAAGCATAGATTGTGAATCAGCTGTCTACCCCAGCACAAATATACACCAGGCAGTGTCATGAATCAGTAATTAGCAGAGCATGAGGCCCAGCACATCTCCTTTATGACTCTGGCTAGAAATCTTTTCTCCTTGACTCACCAGGCTACATGGATCCTATACTTATGGGTATCTGTTACTCTTATTTTTAGCTCTAAGTTCTCCATTTTCGTGAGAGATGGGAACATAAAAATAAAAAATGACAAGTTTATTTGGGTAGAGCAGTTGTTCTCTGGGGACCAAAGTTCTGCTGTCATCATGAAATCCCATACGAGTAATCAATCACGGCCGTGCCCATTAATGTCAAGTGTAGAGGGTTTCTGGCCATTCAAATGTCAGCTGAAAGAGGGGATTTCAGTGATGTTATGCCCTGAAGGGGAGGAAAAAATTCAAAGAGAATTTCACCGAGCCTTTAACGTTGAATTCTGTGTGAAAGGCTCTTGTGAGGGAAGCCAAGAGTCTGTGTAGGCAATCATTCTTACGTTTGACTTAATTGCTTGGGATGGTATTTGTTTCTGTTTCTAACTCTGTGGTGGTGTGTTAGATTATTTCGTTTATGGGACAAGGTTTGGTAGGAGGAGTATTGAAAGATTCTATGAGAAGAGACCAGGAGCTGCCCCCCCATGTCCAACAGAGACAGATCCAACTGGCTCCAAGATGGAACTGCCACTGGCCGGAGCTGAGCCCATGAGTGACACTGGAGGCACTTCTGTAATAACATATATAAGAAAGGGTAAAAAAAACTGTCTCCCTGAGTGAGCAGGTTGCCAAGAGTCAATACCGTTTTAAGCAACTCAACAAAAACATTGGCATGCTTTTGACTTCCTTTCCAAGCAGTGCAGTGCTCTTAAGCCAATTGCTAGAAGTCAGTCAGTATAGATGGGAAGCTGTCACCTTTTGGATAAGTATTTCCTGCTTGAAGCCAAATAGGAATCATAATTTATCAAGTAAATGACTGATGTTGATGATTTGTATCTTGAAATGCACAGTGTTACATGTCAGTGGTAATTTTGTTCACGTATATTACAAAAATATCAAATTTCAGGTGAGGATTGGTGTTTTTCTTATACTGCATGAAACTAGAGTAGGAAAATCCTGGGGCAGTTAGTGAAGGAGAGGTAGCTGAACACCTGGCAGAGCACTAATGCAGAGACATGAAGAATTTGGCCAATACAACAGCTAATCTCCCAGGAGAACTTCCCTAAAGTGTCTAAAAAACTATATTCCTAAGAAATGGCTCTAGCATCCCTCAGGAGACCACAGGCCTGAATGGAAACAAAGGTGCTCTGACTTCCCTCTGCTTCTCATCGTGGTTTATTAATGCAGCTTCATGACATAAATGAGATTAGATGTGCACAAAGGCTGCCCCTAGGGCTTAGGCAATTTCACCTCTGCACCACCAAAACAGGCTCTGTTGATGCTTTTCCTCCAGAGGATTGATGCTCCACTGTTGGCATCATCCAGTGCTTTAAGAAACAGAAAACTAATCCTTCCCAAAAGTTCTAAAATTGCATTGACTGGTTTTCTGAAGAGGCTCAACGTGGTGTCAGACAAGCACAGGGGAGATAATGGGAACTTGTGTTCACAGGAAAGGGAAGCAGCATATTGAGGTTGCCTATATTTACACCACCCTCCAATCAAGCTGGGCTATTTTCATCCTCAAGTGTTGCAGCCACACTGTTGTGTGATCTGGACTGCTGGTGTGTTGTACTTGATTTATCCAAGAGATTTTTTTTCCTAGAGGAAGAGTTGTCTGATATAGAATTGAAGTTAGTCTGACCTTCTTTGGAAATTTTAACAGTTGAAGGTAAAGTGCTAAACCAACCCAAACCAAAAATCCCCAAATTCAGTGGAGAGCTCTGCCCAAGTAAAACAAATAAATAAAGAAGTGGTCATAGATTGCTGAGATAGGAACATTTTCATTGCAAAAATACTGTGAAGAGTGGGAGAACTCTAAAAAAAAAAGCTGAAATTGAGAAGAAATAGATAGTTTTTGAGTAAGTAGTTGTTTGGAAGAAAAAATATATTTAAAATGTATGCTGAAATACCAACTAAAATGGAAGAAGCTGTTGGATTATCAGGGTCTGTTGCATCTCTGCTTTAGAAGACAGAAGAGATCCTGTCATGAAACCAGCTGAGGGTCAGTATAATGTGCTTGTGAGTGGATGTGTGGACACAATCCTCACACTGGTACAAAACATTTATGTGTGGTAGTAGTAAGTTTATAAATGAAAATGGAAAAAAACTATTTGCTTCTCATTTCTCCCTCAGTATGTAAAAGCATATAACTGACCCTTTAAGTGATGTTTTACACTCTCTTTCTGTCTGTACATTGCTTGTCCAGCATTTCAAGAAAGCAGAGGGATCTAGACTGTGTTTAGTGCATGTGGGCTCATATGACTTCTCCTTTGGTTCAGGATTTAAGCACAAGTGAAGTAACAGTATTGCTTTTTAAAGCACAGTTGGCAGAGCTATGAAATGAGTAGATTAATTTATTCTCCAGGGACATAGCTTCAAGTTCTCAGCATTACTTGTAATCTGGTCTGAACATTTTCTTAGCAGCCATAATCGATGGGATCTTTTTTTTTTTCCAATGAAAAAAAGGATTATTCCTAAATATTTGTAAAGCTGGTAAGGGGACTTCAGAGATTGGAAACTCTGCTCTAGAGCTGACATTCAGAAGTAGAATTTTAGGGTGCAGTGTCTTCAGTGAATAAACAGTCTCATCTGTACAGTTAGAGCAATAAAAAACGCTAAATATATTTTTAAAATATTCTGCTTTCTTAATTTGTACAAACTATCTTTGCATTGTTGATGCTGAACCTCAGAAAACCTCAACCCTAAATCTTCTCTTAGTTTTTGGTTCAACTGCATGAAGACCAGTGCAAAAAGTAAAATACTCAACAAACATAATTTTCTTCCCTAAAAGCACTGTCTGCATAGTTCATAACGGGTTTGATTTGGTGTTGGGAATATCCAGTAAAATAGACACTGTACAGAGAAATAAAGTTGAGATTCCTTTCCTCTGCTCATAGATATTCTTACCAGACCTCAGTAAATAGAACATCTTCTCTAACTTAACAAGTTGCCTCTGAAATGCTGGAATAGTTTTGTTTCAGAGACCAGTTTCTCAATAAATTCAAGATTTTTCTATCCATTTACAAAAAAATCCCACCACAGGTTTCCTTCACGTCCCGTGGCTTGGCAGGGGTTCATCCCTCCTCATCTCCTTCCTTCTTTGGCCTGATCATTTATCTTATTATGCTGTTTTTCCCTATGTGATTATTTCTGATTGTTATGTAGCAGTGGAAATTATCCAGTCTCTTCCCCCAGCCTCTGTTCCCAAGGAACCACCAATTACCAAGTCTGAGTTTTAATGGCTCCTCATAAATCAGTGCTATTAAAATCATTAAACAATGATGTAACTACAATCCAAAGTATAGCTTTATTGCATTTGATTATTAATAATTGTATCAAAATGATCATTTGCTCTTAACTGTTTTAATGGACTTTTCTGATATCTGCATCCAGCTGCACTTTGTCACTCAATACCTCCTTTGTGTGTCTTCAACTCACATCTGCTGACTTGATGGACTCTTACCATGCTGTCATGGTTTAACCCCAGATGGCAACTATGGCCCACACACCCTTGCTGGGGTGAGGGAGAGAATCAGGAGAGTAAATAGGAGAAAACTTGTGGGTTGAGCTCAAGACAGTTTAATAGGTGAAGCAAAAGCCACGTGCACAAGCAAAGCAAAAAAAGGAATTAATTTGCCAGTTCCTATGGACAGGCAGGTGTTCTGTCATCTCCAGGAAACATGGAACAGCTATTTGGGAAGTCTCTGAACATCCCCCCACCTCCTTCTTCTTCCTCCCCACATAATATGCTGAGCATGATGTCCTGTGTTATGGAATATCCCTGTGGTCAGTTGGGATCAGCTGTCCTGGCTCTTTCCCTTCCCATCTTCTTTTGCACCCCCAGCCTGCTCACTGGTGGGGTGAGAGGTAGAAAAGTCTTGACTCTGTGTGAGCACCACTCAGCAGTAACTAAAACATCCCTGTCTTATCAACACTGTTTCCAGCACAAATCTATAACATAGCCCCATACTACTTACTATGAAGAAGATGAACTCTATCCCAGCCAAAAAACCAGCACCAGATGCCAGTGAAGGTCCCTGTGAAGAGCAAGGGAGTGGAGCTGGATTCTGATTCTCTGGTGCAGGTCCAGAGAAGGGCAGTGAAGCTGGTGAGGGGTCTGGAAAGCATTATGAGGAGAGGCTGAGGGAACTGGGGTTGTTTAGTCTAGAGAAGAGGAGACTGAGAGGAGACCTCATTGTTCTCTACAACTGCCTCAAAGGAGGTTGTAGGGAGGCTGGTGCTCGTTTCTTCTCCCAAATTACTAATGATGGAATGAGAGGAAATGGCCTCTAGTTGTGTCAGGGGAGGTTTAGATTGGATATTAGGAAGAAATTCTTTCCTGAGAGAGTGGTTAGGCAGTGGAACAGAGTGCCCAGGGAGGTGGTGGATTCACCATCCCTGGAGGGGTTTAAAAAATGAGTGGATGTAGCACTTGAGGCCACGGTCTAGTGGGTTGAGAGATGTTGGGATAAAGGTTGGACTTGATGATCCTAGAAGTCCTTTCCAACCATGATTCTGTGATTCACTTAGTGATAGAACTGTCAGCTCAAAACTTTCTCTGCAGAATCTGCATGACCAGTGACAATGGAAGGGCCAGAGAAAAGAATATGTGGGGCTGCTATTCCCAGGTAGGGTTGGAAGCCCTGAGGGCACAAAATGAATCTTTTGGCTGAGCATATTTAACAAGGGAAATACTAAATCAGCCTGTGTTTCCATTACATCTTCCTAAAGTGAAACTGCACCTTTATCAATTCTGAATTACTTTCCTTCTCAGGATATTCTCAAAATTATTCTTCACTTCCTTCATCAAAGCAGAATCTATTCTTCTCTTGATTATACTAAGCAGAGAGATAGCAATTTGTTATGGAAGCCGTGTGTCAAGTTTAAGATATTTATAATAAGAATGGAATCTAAGTCATTTTTAGCACTAAATCTGCCTTCAAGTCTCAAATGTCAAACGTAATTGTAAAAAGATGTTCTAGCACTTGCCAGTGCATGCAAGTGTGTACATGTCTGTGTGTATAATAAGTTGATATATATTCATAGATATCAAGTTTTGTTTCTAATTTCATACCTATTTCTGTACTTTTCTCCAACTTATGCTACTTTAATGTGTATTTCATTAAAAGATATTATAAAGAAATTTAAGAAAAAAAAGAGTTTTCATCTAGATATTAGTAATAGGACATCACAAATGTTTGGGGTTTTTTAATTTCTCAGCTAGAATATTAAATCTGCTTTGTATGAAACTCCTTTCCTAACCATATAATTACTATTCTGTAGCTGTCTCTGCATAACTTGATTATATTATGTTCTCAGGGCTGTTGCTGGAGTTGACGGAGACCCTGATTTGGTTCATATGGAAATCCAGGACCCCAGTGGAGGTATGTAAATGAAAATGTTATCAACTGATACCCTAGTGTATAGTCATTTCTCTTTGGTTTACAGAGTACTTTTTGGATTGTATTTAAAGCTAGTCAGAGAGAAATGGTGCAAGTCAGATTGTTTCTCTGTTTATCTGTAGTCAGCAAAGCTGTCCTGTTACATAAAAATATAGTATAATTTAAAATTTGCTTGTTTTCCACTGGAAGATGAATTGACGTCAAGATGCTACGCTCTGTTGGAAATGTCTATTAATAGTGCCATTGATCTGGCAGTTCAACATTGAGCATTTTGACTGATTTGCAAATAAAACTGGCAATGCAGTGTTAGTGCTGGGTAAGTGTCTGTTAAAGTGAATGGTTGCATATGTCAGTCCTCCTGCACTAACCACCGCGTCCCACTGTTTCCTCGTGTTACAGGATCCAGTATACTTTGAGAACTCAAAAGGAAAATAACTGGCAAAGCAGCTTAGCAGTCAGGATGTGCTGTACTAGAGGCACCAAAATGCTTCTACAGTTTCTTGTTACCAACTGTACTCTTTAAAGATAATTTAATTCCTTGAAACAGATCATCGAGGTTCCCGAGCAGGGTTGAAAATGAGTTGCAAAGAATGCACAGTTTGACTTTCTGTCCTGGTTTAAGCCCATCGGGCTGGCAACAAAGCAACCACACAGCCACTTGCTCACTCCCACCACCTTCTGGTGTGATGGGGAGGAGAAAATACAACAAAAGGCTCGGGGATGGAGGCAAAGGACAGGGAGGGCTCACTCACTCATTATGGTCGTGGGCAAAAGACAGAGTTGACTTGGGGAAACGAAATCAATTTAATTTAAACACAAAACCACCACCAGTTCACCCACTGAATGAGGGCAGGACTGTGGTAAATGCAGCCAGATCTTAAATACACCTTCCCACACCTGTCCCTTCTTCCCTGACCCAGTTCTGTTATGTCCTCCCCACCAGTGGTGCAGGGGGGCAGGGAATGGGGGTTGTGGTCAATCCCAGTTTGTTCCTTCCACTCCTCCTTCCTTGAGGGGAAAACTTACAGTCCTCCCCTGCTGCAACGTGGTGTCCCTCCCACTGGAGACAGTCCTCCATGAACTTCTCCCACCAGTGGGTCCTTTCCACAGGCTTCAGTCCTTCCAGGGACAGACTGGTACAGCATGGTTTTCCCTCAGTCACAGCTTTCTTCAGGAGCAGTCTCCTGCTCCAGTGTTGAGTCCTCCATAGGATGCAGACAGCATTCTCCATCTCTAAGGGCTGTAAAGGCTCATACTGCCATCTCACCACAGGCCAAAGAGGAATGGCCGCTGAGGTGTTCCTCCCCTACTCTTTCCTCCTCAATCTCTGGTCCAAGTAGTTGTCTGGTTCTCACTCTCTCAGGTTCCACTCCTGTCCCCCCCCCAAAAAAAACCAAACCCCAAAACAAAATAACTTGCCCAACACATAGACTTGAAGCTAAGAGAAGGTCTTTGGGCCACAGATGGTGTAAGATGTGATTATTGACCTGTCTAATAAGAGCAGATGTCATCAAAGATGCAGTGATGCTGTTCTAACAGCACAGGCAGAGGGGATATGCCTCTCCCATTGCTAACTGGAGAGCAAGAGAGAAGCTGTAGCCTCCACTGATATAAATCAGTCCAGGCTCTTTCAGTGAGGTATTAACTCTGACTATACAAGCCCTGCCCCAACAGAGCAGTTTCAGTGGCGTGTTAATAGCATGTCTTAACTTTCCTACAGTGCTTTGAAAATAGCCTTTAAAATTCTGCACAATGTCTATTAAATGGACTCTGATTCTCTTCTCACTCATCACAATTTTTTACTGGAGTTGATCTATTGATTTCAGTTATGTTGTGTCAGGCTTCCATTTCTCCAAGTGAATAATTTGGCTCTCTGCATAGGTTAAGTGAGAAAAGAGGCTCCTTCTATTATCCCCACCCATGAATGTCTCATTCATCTAACCTCTAATCTGTCTGGACCAGCAAAATTTGGATAATAACAGGCTGCCTCCCGGGAATGATCTAAACTGTAAGCAGTTAATATATTCTCAGCGTACTGGAGATTGAAAAACTCTCAGATGAGGGTTTAATATAATAATTTTACAACTAACTCACCTGGCAAAGGCAGCGTTTTCCCTACATGAATAACATTTAATACTGCTTGCTTCTTTTTCCCTTGATAGCCCTGTCATCTGTTTCTGTCTCTCTTCCCTCAGGTTATCGCTACATCACTTGCCAGATTCAGAATTGCTCTGATAAGACAATGACAGTCCAGTTTGCTGGTGGCACTGATCGTGATTCCCTGACTGTGCAGGATGACTACATTTTTCTTCAGGTACTGCCATTTTCTGGAGTGACAGCCCGTTTTCAAATTCAGAAATAAAATTTTAAACAGTGCAGCAGCACTGCAGCTGAGGAGGATGGAGGAACCCCTTCCAGAGTATGAATGATGATTTATGGTTTTTTACATGGAATAAAGTATTTCTTTCTCAGTCAGAAAATCCCATCTTTAACCTGTGTGACCAGTGGCCTATTTATATGATTGATTTTCATTTATTGCTGACCTAGCTTTAACTACATTAAAATTTTCAAGTGTGGTTCAGTGTTACTTTTTATAAATACTCTTTTGTGTTAGTCAAAATGGAACCCTTCTGTTACACTTAGAAACTCTTCTGGATCCTTTCCAGAATTTCTATTTTTTTCCTTTTGGTTCCCTAAGAAGAGCATCCAAGGAATGTCACTGACTTAGTAGTGGCTTAGCTCATTCATACGGATTCTCCTCTGAAGAGGTTTTGCCAAGAAAATACATATATGGCTGTGCTTAGGAAGCAGAAAGGTGAAATGGTCATGGCTGGGGAGCTCAGAGCAACTTGGAATAGAATCTTAGAATTATTTAGGTTGGAAAAGACCTTTAAGATCATCAAGTCCAACCACCAAGTCCGTGACTAAACCATGTCCCTAAACACCACAACTTGTGATGGGCCAAACGTTGGCTGAAATAATACTGGGTTTATTTAATTCCCAAACTAGAATACCTGTGAGCAGAAACCAGAGCTGGAACCCTGTCAGCCTTATGGCACAAGGACAGCTCAGGTTGAAAACGTCACTTGAAAATGTCATTTCATGTGTTTAGGATTGGTTGTGATTGGAATCTATCAGAGCTGCAAAGTCTCAAAGAACAGTTATGTCCTCCCTGTTTATTAATATTTTACTTGGGAAGTTGCTTGTCCTTTCCTCAGTGGTTGGCTGTCATTTCCCCCCTACTTTGATATGATTTGTTGAGTTTTTCAGCTAAGAAATGCTGTGGCAGTGGCTAGGCCTCCCCACTGCGGCCTCAGCGTACATCCCGTTGGCTTCTTTGTGGCTGTTTATTCCAAAAGGATCTGTAAATTACTGGAAACACCAGTCCTCATTTGGCACAGCGGTTTCAGTGGTTTAGAACATTTAACAGAGAAGCAGCAAAATGGATTTGGGAAAGAAGTTTTGAATTAAAGTAGGGAATTTTCTGTCTCGGGCCTAGCACTCGTTTGACTCAAGGGTGCTATTACCCGTGGCCCCCCTCGGGCACACTCTAAAATCCATTTCACGGTGTGTTGATGGTGAAAAGCACTTCTCACTACGTGAACTTCCAGGCTGCTGTGCTCAAGAAAACACTGGCTGCTTCCTCTTCATGCATTTTGGTTTGACTCCCTTTAATTCCACAGCATCTGTCAGAAAGAAGGTTGGACATAAGAAGAGATGATGCCCCTGGCATCACTCGCATGCCCTGGGCTGTGTTGCTGTGAATCAGAGCATTGCACTGCTAATCCTGGCCCAAATCTCACAACTTTTACCATTTAGAGGAAGATCTCAACCCTATTTCTTTAGTATTTCTATATCCACAAAGATCAGGAACTTTCTAATTCCGGTTTGCACTGACAGTCAGACGGTTTTAAAGGTGATTTCAGTAGGAGGATTAAAGTTTAAACACTGTTTTTAAGCTCAGACCAGCCTTTACTGTCAGGGAGGCTTGACATGACTAGCTGCTTCATCTCAGATTCTCTGCTGCCTTGCATCATCTTCACTCATTTAAAATGAATGACATAAAAAAAAAGCATAATGAACAAAGAGGTTAAGAAAAGATGGATAAGACCGCTGTTTAACACTAATTAAATAAATGCTGAGGGTTTTGGTTTAATCCATCATGTAACAAAACAGGTTGTTTCCCACCACCAAAAGAAAAAGGAAAAGAAAGCTCATTTGGGTAGGATTTTAAATGGACTTTGTGCTTCTGATTTGTGCTTCTGTTCCACAATCAGATTTCTCATGGACAACCATAAAAAGTAGTAATTTTGGACATTTAATTTCACTTCATCTTTTTTCATGAGTCCATTTCTGCAAAGCAGCCAAGATTTATAAACTTATTCATTACCTAGCTGGTCCTCGGTAGGGGGGATAAAAAAAAAAAAAAAAAGTGAAATATTATTTACTAAAGGCTAAAACCTTTGCTAATCTCATCTGATGATGCTCAAGAAACTTAGTAGGAAGTAGATTTACATACCAGCACAGGGTTTGGTGTTACTTTTCTGACTAGAAAAAAATAGGGAAGATGGTGAATATTTCCATCAGTGTTTATTTAGAACCTTCCTTTTGATGTTTTGGAAAAATACTTGCATTGTTTTTTCTTCTGGATGAGGTAGAAGTCAAAATGAGAAAACAGGAGAAGGGGATTAATGGGTAATAGTCATACAACTGTGTTCTTTTCAATGCATGTTTCCATTGGCCTTCTTTAGTTAAAATCATCATATGCCCCAAAGCATTTTAGATAAAACCTAATTTTCTTCAGTTCCACATATGCAAGCAGTTGGAATACATGTTTTATCTCCCCTTTTAAGCATCTATTTGTGTCTTCAGGACACATCACTGACTTCCAGGCTGACAAACAAATGGATTCAGAATTGCATCATTATATTCCATGTGGCACGTCAGCATCTTACCCTGGGAAATGTTTTATCTATTAAAAATTAGTCAAATAGAGTGAATGCTTTACGTATCTTAGCACAATTTATTCAGCCTTTTATGCTCTGCTTTGAATTATGCTGTTGAGTGCCACTTGCCTTTGAGGTAGGTACCTGGTGTTCACTGCCAGTACACCTCCTCCCTGCCTCTTACTTGGATGGTACTGCTGCCTGTACTATGGAAGGGCAAAGATGTGAGAGGCCAGTGGGTGCAAAAATATCAGTAAGGACTGAGGACAGTGAGATGCTGAAGTCTCAGGTATCAGCCAAGACAGCTGAAATGGCATGAGAGTGAATTTAGTCACTTTTTTATTCCTAAAGAGGAGAGCAAAAGAGTGTATCTAGAGTTTAGTTTGTCACAACTCCTGAAATGCTATTTTAGGTCTACACTGTGCAGATTAATCACATGCTATAAAAGTTATAGCTGCATATTTCAGCTGCAGGTTAAAAAGAAAAAAAAACAACAACCAAGTCAAATTCTCCATCTCAGACTCTCTAGATTTAACATAAACTATCCCAGGGTTCTGTTTTCTCTTTTTGCAGACAACATCAGCAAACAGGACCAAGTATTACGTGTCTTACCGTCGAAATGGCTTCGTGCAAATGAAGTTGCCAAAATATGCATTGCCAAAAGTAAGTATACACATTTTCCTGTCTATTTCTGTGTTTTTCTTGTCTTTTCCTACCTAGTTTTTGAGCTTTGCTTCTGTGAAGCAGTGCCACGCACCCAATGGCAATGTACTGATATTGAGCAAGTGTTTTTTCAAGAATCAATTACAGTTTAATTCCACATGGTGCTTTCTGGTATAAGCATGAATAGAGAATTTTACCAGTCAACAGTGCTTTATTTCATTAAAGAAACCCAACATAGACTTTAATTGCTTGACAAAATCACAAGGCTTGGTGAGGTTCTTTCAGTCTAGCATTTTATATGGTGACAGGGTTTCTATATTTGCATGGTAAATTAGCAATAAAGCACAGACAGATATTTATATATGGTCTAATTGATGCAATTGAATTTTTGTGCTGCACACAGTGTGTTTCCTAACTTTATTTATAATTAAAAGGCTTTTGCAATCCTAAAGAAAAATGACTTGGAAATTTTAAAGACCCAGCTGGATAAAGCCCTCAGTCTGGACTAATAGTTCACCTTTTTCCCAGCAGGAGGTTGATCTGAAGGACCTTTTCTTTTCATGAGATTCTGTGCAGTTCTGTCATTTACTTAGCAGAGAACTAAGATGTTATAGTTGCATGTCTTGAGTTGTACAGGCTTCATTCTTTGCTTATGTAATGAAGGGAAATGGAGTAAAATATGTGTCCTTCTGTTGTCATTGTCACAAAGTAAATAATATGCTTAATATATTTTTTAATCTTTATTTATTTTATATATTAATCTAAATGTGGCCTGAAGTCTTCTGTTTTTAAATATACAACATATTAACAAAACCAAAATATCCTAGATATTGCAGAATCAAACAGAATCATAGACTTGCCTAAATTGTTAGAGACCTTTAAGATCATGAAGTCCAACCATTAACACCAGCAAGTATTTCCTTGACTAAACAATATCCCTACACAACTCCAAGGATGGGGACTCCACCACTGCCCTGGGCAAGCATTCCAATGACTAATAACCCATTCAGTAAAGAAATTCTTCCTAATATCCAATCCAAACTTCCCCTGGCACAACCTGAGGTAATTTCCCTGTGGCTATCACTCTTTACTTGGAGTAAGTTCTAGCTTTTGAAGTTTTCAAGTCAAAACTCATTGCCTTTCGAGGAGAGTTTCTGTGACCATATAGAACTTATTTACTCCTTGTGAATCTTATAAAGTATGCAGAAATAATTGTTGGAAATTCTTTGGAAAGATAGCAGAGAGTGAACTGAAGGATCTAATAATCACTTTTAGCCTTAAAATGTATTTATTTGAAGAGGGTGCTTAGTTTTCTGGGCATAATTCCCTAGTATTTCTGCCATATTTAGTCTGGTTTGTTTGAAACAGTGATGTATGCTGAACTTTTGTTTATTTGTGGTTTTTTGTTTGTTAGCTTTGGTTGGAGTTTTGTTGTTATGTTTGTTTTTTCTTGCTAAGCAGATTAACTCCAGGCTTGACTGAATAAATAAATTAGAAGTTAATGGTTTCATTCTGGATAGAGCCAATAGCTAACTAGGAACAAGATGACTGTGTCATTAGGAAAGGGATGCTTTTGTGTTCTTCTAGTTGAGGCAGTACCCAATGAGTGGAATGAAATAAACTGGGTGTTTTCTTAATGCCTTAATGAGAAATTTCTTTGATATCTGCACACAACAGAGCTGAAAAATTCTCTGAGAGGACCTGGCAGCCAGTCAGCCATTAGAACAGTGATGGATGTGAGAGATTTTAACCTCTTCTCTAAAAGTTATTTATTTTAAGTGCTTTGGTACCTTCACATTGCAGCAGAAATTTTAGATCGTAAATACGAGCACAGCTCTTAAATTTTTCATCACGCTGTATTTCAGTGAGAATCATCCAGCTGCAGGAGAAATGTCTCTCCCAACCCATTTTGAACAGGAGGGAAAAGATTTGTATGAAATTTTGCAGAGAAGCAGGAATCAGCAAAGACACTGGCACATTAAGAGTGCATCTAGAAAAACATGAGTGTGGAGTTGCTGCTTTTATGGTGGTAGGAGATAAACAGAATGGAACAATTTACATAGATTGCTATATAAATATATATATTTATTTTTTAAAAAAAGATTGATTAAAAACAAAAGCTTTGGAAATAAATCAGTTTCAGTGGATTTTAAGTATTAAATTTTGCCCAAACAGGAGATGAAATAGTCTACATTTCATTTTTCTCAAAAGAGCTGAATAAGGCTCAAAAAAAAATCTCTTTTCAAGTGGTCTCTGTAAAGTGCTTGATGTTTTGTGCTTATGGCCATTGTTTTTCAGCAGTGATTGTGTACACAGAAGGAAAACTGGAGCCAAGTAGAAGATACTAAAGGCTGTTCAAGGTTGTGTCTTAACAACATGAGGAGAGCTGTGGTGGAACATCAGGCTCTAGCCTCAGGGAGCAATGCTGGGCTTTTCAGATATTATTCTTTTGCTGTACAGATGCATTTCAAAGAGATTTTACATATGGAGATAAATGAACATGTTCAGTCTGAGTAATTAGAAAATTTCATTGATGTTTCGTTTTCCTTTGGAGGTTGAAAATCAGGAAAATAAAAAAGATTCAATTGTTTTATATTGCCTGTGTTTGCATTAGTGCAAATGTACCCTTGAAGAGAAACTTAGTAAAGGAAAAATGTTTGTCTTTGGGCACATCTCAAGGTCTCCTTTCCAGGTTCCAGCTCCACAGTGCCATTAGATCACCTTTTTGTAACACCTCAGAGCTCTGTATGTAGAGAGCAGAGCTGTTGGGGCCATGTAATGAACAGAATTCAAATTATTATATTTTAAACTATTTTTCTGTGCTGCTGAAAGATTATTTTTTTAATAGTGTGTTTGATACTGACACAAAATTGAATTACACACAACTGTCTCCTGCATTTGTCAGGAGTCAGGTGCCAGCTGCTGCTGGGCAGGATGGTAGAAAAGGTTGGTGAGACCATATTAAAGGCAGCCCAAGCCAGAAGAATTTCAACATGAATTGTTTTTTATTCTATATTTAATTTTACCAGGATTGCTTGTTTTGATTTGCTGCACAAAAGTTCCTTGAGCTCTGATTGCTCTCACCTAGGGAAGTGTGAGGTTGGAAGGTACATTGGGTTCTGATCATTATATAGGATTTTGAGCCATTCTCTATGGTAACTAACAATAAAATTGGGAATTAACTCATTCTGAGAGTTGAAGTAAAAAAAAAATGTTAACAAAATTGCTGACCAGAGCAAGAAATCTGTTACAACTCATGGTTGTTTTACTGTTGCAATTTGTGCTAATTTAATTATTCTGAGTTGCCTTCCCACCTCTGGTAAATAAACTCCATTGGTAATGATCTCTTTTTATGAACTCATACCAGGCACTCATTGATTCTACATTTGTTCATGCCAGCTACAAAATCTTAATAATGCAAAGAGCTTTATTGCCTGTTACATCCCACTGCAATTCAGAAAGTTTACTTCTGAAAAGATATGGTGTGGAAAAAGCTTCTTTCAACTACTGTGAGCCCTCTATGTCTTTTCAATCTTGTGAAATATGCAATAATGTTGGGGGTTTTTTTTCAGGTAACCAAGATAAAAGAGAGTACAGGGGAAAAAAAAAAAGAATTAAAAAAAAATCTTACTGCCTTAGAAATAAGTAAAAACCTTTAATGTAGTCATGGTAATATGAATCTCCTATACATGCCTTTTATCAACTCCATTTTTTTTTACTTTATTATCACCTAGTGGCCTTCTGGGGGGCTTGAAACAAACCCACCTCTTCCTTGCCTCAGTCTGAGATAGAAGTGAATTTTTTAACCACAGATTTTCTTCCAACCTTGTGTGTATCATTCAATAAGAGATACAACACTATCAAGAAGAGAATATTTTGAGCAGTTTTCCTCTTTCTCTCTAAATATCCATCAATCTTTTGAAGAATGTACTCCCTTCTCTGGACTGTGACATCAGCCAAGCTCCCTCTTCCCATAACTTTACCAAGGATTCTTCAGAAGGTTTATTGAACAAAAAATACAGGGGATCAGAACAGAAACAGAAGCAGCAGTGATGTTTGATGCAGAAATATTCCTTTCCCAGGTGGTGTCTTGGCAGCAGCCAGTGAACCTGAGCTGTGGTAGCTCTTTGGATCCCCAGTTGTACAAATCCACCCAAAGTGGATTCAAGGAGCTGTTCTTTTTAGTGTAACTGGTTATTGATTTCTCTCCTTGCAGCTTTGAGCTGGCCAGGCAAGGCAGATGAGGAAGATTATGTGCCATCCACTTGCCTTGATTGTCCTGAGGAGATTACAGGGGTATAAATGTGGTGCATCTAAAGGTCAAGGCTGAGACTACACAGCCTGGAGACCTTACATCTGTTGCCATTCTGATCCCTGCACTCCTTGTGATTCTCTCCTCAGTTTATCACTTGCTTCAGGTTAATGTTTTGCCCCAGCACAGCATGGAAAGTCTGTGAAGGAGCAAGATTTTGACATTGGGCTGAAAACACTAAGATTTAAAAAACAGAAGTTGTGACTTTTATTTGCCTTATTGACTAAAATGCTGTGGTCCTGCCTACGAAGAATTCTATTGGCTCTGCTGAACCTTGCCTGCAGTGTTTTCACTTAATATTTCCCATGTCAGCAGCATGTTTTATTGCAGAAAGCAGCACTGGTTTGCTGTATGATCTTTGTCATTTTTTATGTCCCTCTGTCTTCAGGGTATAATTGCATTTATTTGTGTCATAGTGTTCCTTATCATGGTTAGTATTATAGTAAACCATTCAGAGCATTTCATGAGTATCAAATTATTTCAAGTATTAGCAGACTTACAGGCTGGTGAGTTACAAAATGTAGATGGTGTGGGTGTGTATGAAGTGAAAGCAATTAATTTCTCTTCCCTTCCTCCTCTAAACTTCCCTCACTCCCTTTTACCTCATTTCCCCAAAACCCCAATTCTTGTAATTACGGAATGCTTTTGGGCTGCTTGTCTGAGGTTTGAGTCTTCATTTGGTGTTCAACCAGCCTTCTGTGAAATGTAGTAGTAGTGATAGTAAGTAGTGAAAGTAGTGTAGTGATAGTAAGGAGTGTTCCAAATCCTGAAGATCTCTTATATCAAGGAAGAAGATCTTTAGAAATTAATTTGAATAAATAATGCATGAAGAGCATAATTACAGAAAAATAAGATGATTAGCAGGAATTTTAAGTAGCCTGCAGCATGCAGAGAGGAAGCAGGAGGTTCAGCAAAAAGGCAATTGTAGTAGCCCAAGCATGAAATCATCAAAGAATAAATTATTTCCTTGTAGGATCTGCTGAGATTACAGCCTAAGGTTGTGTCTGTGCCCATGAATTAGGTAAAAATAAAACCCCCAAAACTTATATTCCCTCCATCAAGATATTTCTGTTTTCTCAGATATCCTTACTAGTAGTTAACTCTCTAGTGATGCTAAGTTCTGTGTAGCAGTATTTGCTGACACCCTGTCTCTATGTGCTTCTCATCTCTGGTGGTTTGGCTCTGCACACTGAAGAACCAGCCTCTGTATTTGTCAGATAATTTCTTTTTCCTCTTTTTAAAGTTCCTTTTCCAGGATAGGAGCAGCACAAGAAATTCACACCAGTTCACTTTTGTTCTAGCTGGATTTTCAGCAGTCTGTGTCATCCAGGAATTTTAAAGGATCATTTTAAGATCAGACAGAAATTGGAAGTTTTTTGTAAATGATATCTGATCCTCTTTGTGCTGTTAGGAAAAAAATAGTTATTGGGCAAAATAGTTATTGGGCAAAATAGTTATTGATTCTCTAGGTTGCTGAGGATTATTTTTTAGATTATTTTATGTTGCTTCAGTCTTTCATTGGCTCTTATCCAGGTCATGGAAAATAATTCTTTTTTCCTTTTTTTTTTTTTCTCCCTTTCAAGAAGTCTTTTCCCACAAAAGTCAAAGCAGATCACACCTTTGCACACTCATGATTTGTTTTTTCACTAAGATGGTTGGACTCTATCTGTGACCACATCAGAGCAGTGCAATGCAGCATGACAATTAGATATCTATATATTGAGAAATCACTGATTCTAAACCTCCTGGATAATTTACTGTTTCTAAAATAGGAATGATGGGAAAATTAGTCTTTTGTATCTTTTCTCCAGGATTTACAGATCATCAGTACAGATGAAAACCAGGTATTTGTGGCTGTCCAGGAGTGGTACCAGACAGACACATACAATCTGTACCAGTCTGACCCTCAGGGTGTTTACTACTCTATCCTGCTGGAGAACGTCCGCAGCACAAAGCAGCCAGAAGAGAATGTCCTGATAGATATTCTGGAGGTAGGTCTTTATCTCTTCCAATGTGTTTAGCCTGTATGGAGGTTTGATATCTTAATTTTGCTTATGAGTGTAATGAATTTTACATTATTTTCACAGTTTAATGTCAAAAGACTAGGATTTATTTGCTATTGATGGGGCATCAATACGACTTACACACTTCCCTCTGCTAATGTGCTGTGTGCTCTAAGAATGGGGTTCCATGGATATGCAAAACCAGAATTGTTTGAGTGCTGGGGTTTTTTTCAGACACTGAAAGCTGAAGCACAATTTATTGCTGGAGTATGAAGTTATGCAGTTGCCTACATACAGCTTTTTGCTTCTAAGTGACTCAGTGATATACTTCCTGACTTAGAGCAGAATCTTTCAGCCTGTAGGGTCTTAAATAGTAATCCTGCAAGTCTTGTGCTAGGTTGTGACAGCTCTGACAAGCAAAGAACCAACAAAATTGGATATTGGGCAGCAAATCCACTTGCTTGCAGGAGGTGTCTTGTGCCAATAGCACTTGCTATGAGACAAACCCTCCTGTAAAAACAATCTATCTTGGATTTTAACATCAGTGCACTTGAGAAAATAAAAGACTGAAGAATATAGTGTTGCTACAGCAGAGTAGCACAAACTGCTACCAGTTCTGTTCTGGTTGATGATGACATTTAATTGTAATGATGTGTGCATTTGCTCTCATTCTGTTCTTTCTTGTATGCAGGACTGGCCATTATAAGGATATTAAACTAATAGACTCTTGATCTGACCCAGTTTGGACTGTTACATTCTAATCTGCCTGCTCTTAGGTTTGGGTTGGTTTTTTTTTAATCTTAGTAAGTGCACAAGACTTCTTTGGAAAAAGGTTTGTAGTAATTCCAGATGCAAGTCATACACTTAGAGAGCTTTTAAATGGCTGTAATTAGACTCTTGGTGAGGGAAAATGATAGTAGGTTTTTTTTCCTCCTTATCTACTCCATCCTTGTTTAGCCTTTTCTTTACAAATGGCTGCAGTAAAACAAAAAGATCTGTTATTACCAGTGATTGTTTTCTAAACTCCTGCCTTTTTAGAAATGAGGCTTCCTAATGAGTGAAGCTAAACTCTGTGTGCAGCCACATGGCCATGGGGTGATTTATTGAGAGCATTCCTCTGCAGCTCTTTGCTCCTGGTTGCTCTTGCAAGTGGAAAGGGAGCCTGCTGCAATCTGCACTTTCTGCAGCACCTCTGTAACATGGAATTTCAGATAGGTTGGACAGAGATGCCACCCCTGGCTGTCCTTTTGTCTACAGGAGTTATTTACTTAGTTTCAGTGATGATTTCAGCATTTCACAGTATTACTGGGGGCATACTTGATAATGTGCAAGAGAGAGAGATCCTAGATTATTGTGTCTGCTGGATTAATTCTGTAGGGTTGCATGGAAAAAGAAATGCACAAATGGTGGAGGGTAGCTGAAAGATAATGCACCTGGAGCCATACAATTCAATTTTTAGAGCTGTATTTGGACTAGAGTTACATTATAGGAGGACACTTTTATTTGCTTACAATAAGAAAGCCTACAGCTCCCAGATAGCTTCTACAATAAATAATTAGTGTTCATCTTCATTGCTCAAACGTGATTAAATACTCTTATGTACAAGTAATGTGTGGGTTATTTACACAGGACAAAATAGCTAATAAATATAACTCATACCACAGTCCCTGAAGATGGGAATTTATTTATTCTTTTTTTTTTTTGTCTGGGTTTTCTCTCTGGGCATTTTAATGCAAGTATCCCATTTTGGGAAGAGGAATATTCAGTGCAACACAGAGACAGTCACAGAATCATTGGAAGGGACCTCTAGGGCTCATCTGGTCCACCCCCTGCCCCCAAAGCAGGTTTTCCCAGAGCACATTACACAGGATGGCATCCAGGAAGGTTTGGAATGTTTCCAGAGCAGGAGACTCCCCAGCCTCCCTGGGAAGCCCCTTCCAGGCTCTGTCACCCTGTTCCAGGCTCTGTCACCCTCACAGTATAGAAATTTTTCCTCATATTTAGGTGGAATCTCCTGTGCTCCAGATTGTGCCCATTGCCCCTTGTCCTATCACTGGATGATACTGAGAAGATCCTGGCTCCATCCTCCTGACATTCACCCTTTGTATAGTTAGAAACATTAATGTCACCCCTCAGTCTCCCCCAGGGCTGGAGACCCAGCTCCCTCAGCCTTTCCTCATAAGGGAGATGTTCCACTCCCTTAATCACCCCACAGAGGTGGTGGAGTATATTAAAGCTGTTTTACACACCATAATTTACTTTAGTTCTTATTTTTCAGGCTAGTGCACCACTCCAAACATCATACTCTGAACTTGCTCTGTAGATAGGTGCCTAAAACTTTATTTTCATGCAGGGTTTGTGCCTTTCATCCAAAATACATCTGCTGAAGTACAGGTTAGCTTTTATATTTTCCAGCAGCAGTGACAGAAACAGTGGAAGAATTTTTTTCAATGACTTCTTTGTGTTTGAGAGATTCAAGTATTTATGTCCCATATTCTAGAGAGGAGAGGTTATACTAGTGCTTGGTTAGGTTAGAGATGGGAGTGGGAATTGAGAAAAATTTTAACCTGACTCCCCTTGAATGATTATATGGAATGATTAAATATTCATTAAACAAGAATGAGAGGAAACAAAAATCTTCCTGATGCCAGTACTGTTGTTGCCAATCACAAATGAAGAGGGAAACCTCAGTTGCAGTCCCTGATCTATTTGTTGTTTCAATATTTAATGCTGTGGCTCATTGTAATAAAGAGACATGCACAGAATCTGAATCCCAAGTCAACCTTCCCACATAGATGTTTGAACTGCCAGGATCTTAATCAGATTCATGGCTGTGCTGGCTCTAGATGGTAGAATATGGAATAAAGCCCAAGCAAGATGAAAATGCTGTGAAAGGAAAGAAAGCAGGTTCCTCATTTTCCCCCCTATCCTTCCTTTTCTCCCCTGCACTGCCAAGTGGTTGAATTTCCTAGTGCATTTGACATGGAGGGGATTCTGAGCTTCTAGAATCCTGGGTAACTAAGCCAACCACCCATACATGGGGTTTAGCACACAAGGAGCTCATGAGAGTTGGGCTATTAAAATATCCTAACCTAATATATTTTATATTTAAAAATATAAAAAT
>JANHGL010023950.1:48708-61466 GCA_024611195.1 Ceyx melanurus | reverse complement strand
AAAGAATTATTTAAAGTATTTATGTGGTGCTGCCAGAAATGAAGTAAGCCTGATGATGATTGAGCTTTTTTTTTACTTCCTATGACCTGTAAACGTCTCCCTGACTGGCACCAGCACTAGATCCAATCTTTCTTTCTGATGTGGACACTACCCTTGTTTTCTCCTCTTTCCTGATAGGTAACCTGGGGTCCCAACTGGTTGAGTATAAAGAAGAGATGTACATAACCTCTGACTGTGGGAACACGTGGCGTCAGGTAGGAGAAAGAAATCATCCCAGGAAGCTGGAAATAATGTACTAAATGTAATGAATTTCCTAATGCTTAACTAATCTTCATATACCCATTCCTTTGAAGGAAGTGGTTATTATTATTATTCCCATTTTGCCTCAAAGCTGGGAGAGATTAAGAAGGTGATTTGCAAAGACTCAAATTGGATGGGCTGTCAGGTTCTGCTGAAACTTGAATATTTGGCTCTATTTAAAGATTTTATAAGTATCTCGCATAAAAAAAACCAAACCCACAGTCTGTTTAGCTTTTCAATACTATAAGTAATCTTCCTATGCTAATGATGAAGTGGATTTGGGGTAGATCTTGCAGTACAAATATTCCAAGCTAAGAGACATGGTTTAGGTAGAAAGATAGAAATTCCTCTGCTTCATAGTCTGAAAACTGAGAGCTTAAACTGTGTTCTTCATCAAAGCTGAGAAAGCAAAAAGACATTTTAAAAAACAGTAAACCTTTGAATGTCTTCTTGTATGATTTGATCAATTCTGGGACCACAAGCATGTCAAAAAAAAAAGAACAGTTGTGTAGTAGCTGGAAAGCCATGGGAATTCTGGATGTCTTTGCTTCCAATGCCTAGTGTCACTTTAAGCACTGCACCTTTTTATTATGAAATTTTCCCTAAATTTTTCTGTCTCAGCAATGCTTCATCACAGGGGTATTTTCTTTGTATGTGTACATAGCAACAACATGATATGGTCTGGAATCTGCTTAAATATCCAGGAGAAAAAGTGACACCCTCCAAGACTGATGTATGTCAAAAAAAGTCATTTAATTTCAGCTTAAATAGTGTTTTAGTGTCCATCTGAAACTAAATTGTGTGATTTTCTGACTAAAGTGTGAAGATGTTCTCACTAGTGTTACTGATTTGGGGAGTTTGAGATTAAGAGAAGAAAATATGATAATTTTCTTATATTTTTTTTTTTAAGTTACCATTAAAACTTCACATAAGGACTTCTAAAAAGACATTTTTTTTTGTCAAGATCATGTTCTTTGAGGCTTAAAAGAAGATATGAGATGCCAAATTCCTTCTTCTAGTCTAGAATATGATAAATGGGTGTTTAAATGTAAAAGCCTTCCAGGATTAGTGGGTAGTAGTGTGTTGCCTAATAATTCACTAATAAATGGACACTATTTGCCACGGTTCTTTAGGGTGGTGAAAATTAAGAAGAAAAGAGTGAGGGGAATAAAATTCATATTTTTGCTGCTTTTTCTTTGTGAGACACAAATGATATGAGATGAAACTTGACCTTAAGGTGAGTGTGCTGTAGAACCAAACTCAAACTGATCCCTCGTTATGCCAGTCAAGATGAAAAACACCCCTGCTGGCTTTATTGAATTAAAATTAACTTGAGAGAGCTTGCTCAATCTTAATTTTTGTGATAGGAATGAAAATACAGATTATTGCATGTATTTGATGTTCATCCTCAAACAGGTCTTCCAGAGGACTTTTCTCTGTTGGAGGTCATGCAACAAAAGCAAGGCTTCAGTCAGGTGATATGGGAATTATTTAGACACTAAATTACAGGTCTTGTGAGCAAAAAAAAGCAGAGCAAAACTCACGTTTTGGCACAAGTTTAAGTGGTTTTTAGTGGGTTTAAGTCACTTTGTGAGTGCCTGGCACCTTTTTCACACGCCACACATGGTGCAGCAGAGCTGTCCACAGCCTAGAGGAGGAGCAGTCTGTGCTTGCTTAGAGTGACAGAGCAATGCAGAAAAGAAAACACAAAAGACCTGGGAGAAAAGGCAGTTGAAGGAATTAATTAGGAGCTTGTCTGAAATAATAGCAGTATTGATTCCCAGGAATCTAGGGCTGGGTGGAAGGTCAAAGATCATGTAATCCAACCACGTGCTCTGACACAACATCAAGTGTACTGGTGACATCACTACAGAGCTTTCCAGACCTAGTTATTATTTTTTCACTGTGGGAGATTCTACACTCTGGCTCCATGGGGTTTCACCATTCTTCAGAGATTTTGCTGAATATTTAACATAAATGGACTGTGGTTTTTACTCTTGTTCTTGCAGTTTCACACATTCTGCAAGATAATTGATTCCTTCTTCTCTTTGGAGACGATTGGTTTCCTTTCACCTTTAAATATCTTTTAGTTGTTGAAAGGTGATTATCATGTTTACTCAAAGTATGGGGTTTTTTTCCCCCCCTTGGGAAACAGCAAACTCACATACACTGATTTTGCTAATAGATTCTATTTCTGAAGAACTTTTCCTTTTGGTTGCTCACTGATTGGACTGTCCAACATAACATCTCTCTCCTGTAAGAGTTTTGCTAAGTATGACCTATTAAATGCACATAAATGTGTTTTATTTAGTTATTTAAAAAATTATTTCTGTGTTTTATTTATGTATTTTTAAAATTATTTCTGTTCACAGTCACTGCTATTTCAACAACTCTAGTTACAACACTATGCTTGAAATAGAGCAAACAGGATAAGAGAAAGGTCTGGCTTTCAAAAGAAATAGCTTAAATTAAAAGAAAAAGCAACAATAATAAAAAAACTTTCATTTTTGATCAGCTAACAAAGTGGCTAGCAGCAGAATGCTCAAATAAATGAATGAAGTTGCACAGAAATTCTGATATATATCTAGGAACTGAATCTAGATCTCTGGAGTCTTAGTCCAATGCTTTTTTGGAATATTATTTTTTCTATATCAAATCCTTTTGCCTCAAAGCAATTTGGAAAACCTCTGTTTAAGTGAGAATAGTTGTTTTCCTGCAGGCATCTTAAGTGATGGATGGTAAGATTTTTGAGTGCAACAGGCAAGGCTGCAATCCCATCCTCTCACCCTGGGGAAAGCCCAACTGTCTCATTTTGTTTAGAAAACCTTCTATTTCAGATTTGAATTTAGAAATGGATGTCACTTGGTGAGAGAAAAAAAGTGATTTTAGACTTTTATTTAATTACTTCAGAGACTTCTGTATCTCAGAGTAAAATTGTGTGGAGTGTATTTCTTTAAGGATCAGTTAAATGTGTTTTCATTGATTTCATGAAGCTCTCCTAATTGCTCCCAACAGATATTCTGGCCTGAAATAGCTACAGAAGTTGTTATGATGGATACAGGAAAAAAGAAACATTTAGAACAGAGGGAGGAGAGTGGGAGAAAGCAAGTTGAAATTATGATTATAAACCACATCACATACTCAAAAAATTACAGAAGTAAAAACATAGAACTAGGTTATAAAAATCTAGTGCTGAGTTGCTACTAGTAAAGATCACAATAGAATTATTTGGGTTTATTTAGTGTAGACTCATATATCAGAATTTGAAGCTGACTGTGAACACACATCTCATGTTCCTGGGTTTGAACTTCAGCTCTGACACTGCACCAGCTCTGCCTAAATCCTCTGCAAACTGGTTTTTGTTTCCAGAAAGCAGATAAATATTTGCTTCTGTGTTGGACTCCACGGTGATGAAATCGTTAATTCTTTTCAATGTACTGAAGATGAAGAGTTGCTTTCAAAAAGAATTGCCAACATTTTGGTGAAGTTCTTGGAAACTTTGTGTCCCAGCATCTACTGTCTCATTTTGATTTGAGCAGAAGCTCAAAGTGTAGAGAGGATCAAAACTCTGCTTGGTTCTCTGACTCCAACTGATCTCATCATTCTGAAGTGCATCTAAAATTAATGTCTGTCCTCTACAGAGTTCTCTTCTAAAATATGCAGCAGTGGGAAACAAGTAGATAGGACTGCAAATGCCTCCTATCAGGGTTTGGCCTGTAAACTGGCAACACTGAAAAATTAATCAGGCACTTGAAGCCCTAGGATTCCCATAAAATACACTCCTGCTAGATGAGAGGAAGACTGAATTCTCAGTGCAAAATAAATGCTATTATTGAAGTCATTTTGAATGTGCTGTAATATACTTTTCCCCCACCCTCTGGTTCAGTCTTGCTGATAAATCCTCTAAATGTAACATTTAGCATTGCCAAGGAAAAAATAGCATTTAATATTGTCAGTATTTTTTCACTCAGAAGGCAAAGTAAAGCTAAGCATTATGGTTTTCACCTTTGATTTGTCAGAGTGTGGAAGGCTGCATGTTTAGTCTATTAACTGCTAAATGTGTGTAGCATGTCTCACTTTATCACCTGCTTTTATATTAAATGAACTTTCACAGATTAATGACATGAGTAAATTCTCTTAAAACGGATTTCAGATGTATTTACCTGTTCATTTATTTTATTGCTGCTCGTGACCTTTATGCCATGAAATCAATAATACGTGTATTTTTGGTTCAGAACTCGGAGCAGCCTCTGTGTGAGATCACATCATGTTTGAATTTGAATAAATCATTGGCACTGGAAATGCAGAAAGAATTCTTGTTCCAATTATTTCCAATTCTGGAGAGTCTGGAGAACATGGGAGAAAGCCATGGGCAGCAGTACCTTGCCTCTTTTTCTTAGAATTAGACTACAAAGGTTTTTATTTTGCAGGATACAGAGAATATGGCAACTACTGAAGTAAGGCAATAGGTCACTTGGTGATATATAGTAGGAAGGAATGCAGAATGCATACTGTGAAAAATATAAGCACAGGCTAAAAAATCATTTTAGACAGTTTAATCTGACTGTGATTTGAACCTGAACGTTTTCTGAGTCACTTGCTTAACTTTCTTTTCTTTTCCAGCTGGGAGAAATACAAGAGTTAAACTTACTTTTTACATCCTTTTCAATTTGAAGCTCAGACATTATAAAACACATAAGTCTTTTAATCCTGGTTTACTCATACATTTTATTTCTGCTGGTTTGTACATTTGCTTAGCTGGTCTTTTGTTGTCTGACTCGTAGGTCTTTGAAGAAGAGCACCACATCTTGTACCTGGACCATGGTGGAGTTATTGTTGCCATCAAAGACACTTCTATCCCTCTGAAAATACTCAAGTAATCCTCCAGTCAATTAAAGCTATTGTGTATTCAAGATCTCAGGCAAAGTTCCCAGTTTAAGATGGGCTTTTCAGTGGGATCATGTATGAAATGCAGGTGGAGTCAGCCACATTTAACATGCATTAAGTCAACAAAATGCAGGTGGATGGTTTCTGTGGCATAGTGAGATAATAATGATAAAAAGTTTCTTGGAGTGTAGGTATTTTTGCATAAAAAGCTCTCCTGGAGCTCTACAGTACAAGCCAAGTTCAGCAGGACTGTTACCTGCTGCTGGTTTGCACCAGCAGTGTATGGCAAGGAAAGGACTTGTGTGTGCATATTGTGTTACAAAAAGCCCATTTTGTCTGAGCTATTAATGCATAAATCAGCTGTAGTTTGCCATAGCTCCCATCATATGGTGATAATGCAGCAAACAACATTCTCAGATTAGTTGTTAGGTTTTCCTGCAAAGCATTTTGTTATAAAATATCACATTTTAAACTGCATGGTAGTGAAGCAAATATGGTAAACTTATTTAATGGCATACAAAGCTCTCATCTTCAGCATAAAAAAAATCCATATATCTTTATCACTTATCACTGGGTTCATTTTGGCATAATACTGTATTCACTAATAGGAACCAGGGTGTGTACTGGGTTAGCTAGAATGAAAGCCACCATTACCTGTCCTCCAAAAGACAATGCAGAGAAGAAAAGAGACTTTGATTATTAAATTTTGGGTGTACAGCATATTTGAAATAAGTTTTGCTGATTCATCAAGCACCTTTTGCAATTTTTAAAGTGGATGGTAGCAGTAGGATTTTTCTTCTTTTTTTGACTGAATTTTGTTTTGTATAATAATAGTTGAAAATGAAAATTATTTCTGATTTTTTTACAGATTCAGCATAGATGAAGGCCAGACTTGGAGTACACATAATTTTACCAGCACTTCAGTCTTTGTAGATGGATTACTAAGTGAACCTGGTGATGAGACTTTGGTCATGACGTAAGTTGCTGGTTTCATCTCTATTTTCAGGACTGTATTTTTAATTGTGGATGTTTGAGCCAGTCCTTGAGTCAGTGGCTTTTGCTTCTTGCAGTCACACAGACACTTACACTTGTGTCCAAACAGGCCTAGAATGAAACCTTGAAATTCTTCCAGTGCAGTGTTTCAGATTCTAAAGAGAACTGTTCTGTTCATATGAAGTTTGAAGCCAGGGAGAGTGGAATAATGGGACTGCAAATACAGAGCTGAGAAATGTAGCTTAAAAAAAAAAAAAAGCTATTTACTGGGTTTTGTTGGGTTTTGTTTTGTTTTCTACAGGTTCTTAAGCAGGCTTCCAAAATGTTAAATATCTATCCTTTCTTCTTGTGAAAATTGTCTTCGTGGTATAAAGAGCTCTATGGTTGTCCTAGTAACTAGCATTGCCATGCTTTGTGTAACCACATCACCGTGCTGACAAATACATGGGTTTATTCTGTGCTGTGACTGAGGCAGATCCTATGAATAGAGTTAAAAATAACCAAATTCTGCAATTCAGGCATCTGTTTATCCATCGTTTTCCAAAGGGCCGGGGACATCTGGGTCTGAGCTGCAAGTTTTGCTCCATCACTAGGATAAATTGCAATGCTTTCAGAGTTTGAGGGTTAAGAACACCTGTCTAATTAGGAAGAAAGGCCCATGCTGACTGCAGTAGGAAAGTGGAGAAGTGCAGGTGGTTATGTGTGCTTCAGAACAGCTTGTGCTATCCTTTATACTGGAGCTCAGTGTGTCCATGACAAGCTTTTTCCCCTAGGAGTTACAAATAGAGCTGCCTTTGACATGTACCAGTAGCATTTTCCCATTAAAAAAAAAAAAGAAAGAAAAATAGCCTAGCATGGAGTTGTGTGAAGGATTCCTAGTGAAACAAGAATCCTACCTGCTGTACTTGAAAGCATTGTGACAAGTTCATAACACTGTGCTGCACAGAAGTGGATTTGGTCTGCTAGTTATTTCTTTCTCCACTGTCTCATTTATCCTTCATTATACATCTATGACCTGAGGAGAACAGGATTATCTCACCATCTTCCCCTTCTCTCAAATATAGTAGGTTTTTTTATGCTATAATATATACCACACTGGAAACCTTATTCCTCTGAATGAAGGATTTCCATTGATTTCTGTTTAAGTAGAGGGATCAAAGGCTCATCCTAAACTGCACTTACTTGCAGATAAAACGATGTGTGATGACTGTATGCTCTGGGGTATTTCTTACAATAGGTATCATTAAAAACAGTGATTTTGTTGAAGATGAATTTAAATATCTGGCTGGACGGGCTAAAGAGCTCTTGTAAAACATGATGCCTTTTAGAAACCAGCATCTGAAATATAGAAAAATGGAGATTTGGTACCTGAGCCCAGATTGACAAAAAGCAGCAGCATGTGGCTTGTGTGTTTCTAAGGGAAGACCAAGATTCTGACTTCAGCATCTCAATGCCAGGATTAGGGAATCTTACTTTGCAGCTAGTTCTGCTCAACATGGAGGACATCAAACACTAGCACAGCCTGGCCCTGAAGACTTGCAGCCTTCCTACCAGACTCTAAAAATAATGAGAGGATTAAACCTGCAGTTTGTGTTTCCTTATTCCTCCCTTGTCTCTCCTGCTGCTTTTGGGTGGGATTTACCTTCAGGGTGATGTTATCTGCCTAGTGCTGCTCTAACTTTAAATCAGGACCTTTTGTTCTGGCTGGCTTAGGTCATTTTGTCTCAAAACTTCACACTTAGTACTGAGTTGCTGCACATGACTTAATCTACAGTGATTTGCTGCTTTTGAGAAATGCCATCCACTGGGGAAAAAATAGTAAAAATCAATCCTGCCATCTTTTCCATTTTATTAGATAAAAAGTGCATTTTTTTCCTTCTGTATAGAACATGGTAAAATGAACTCGTGTATGGTAATGGAAATAAATTAGTAGTGTCTTTCACCCTGAGGAATCCCCAAATCCATTACTAAGGACCTAGTCTGACATTTTGTACTTGCACAGGAATTTTATTTTCTCCCTTTGGTATGTAGTTTGTTTGAATAAGGACTTAGAATAAAAATTCCAGTGTCAAAATCTGCATAAATTAGGGGAGACAGCACAATTCTGATGTGGAAAGGTAATAAATGAAAAAAAATATACAGTGAAATTGTGGAACAGACACTGTTTCATTTAAAGTTTCTAAAATAAACTCACAAAAGAGTCAAAGAATATTTTACTTGCATGGAAAGCAGCTGTTACTGTGGGGTAAAATCCTGATTCCACTGAAGTCAGATTGAGGATTTCCTTTAAGGTTTTTAATTTGTATTTATAAAAAAAATAGAATAAATACCAACATAAAAAAATTATCTGGGAAAGTTGTTAAGGGACCTGGTAACACTGTGTGTAATAGAGATTTTCTAGCATGTTGACTGGGATGTTGAGCTGATTTATTTGGGACTTCCATTTGAATTCTTGTTCTGTCCTAACTTTCCTTAACTGGTGATCTTTAGTGAAGAGGGAATCTGAGCCTGGTTGCCTCAAGTCTTCATTTCACAAAGGTTTGTGTTTTCTCAGAGAAAAAAACAAATGTTGACTTTTAAGAAGTTTTTATAAAACTGAATTGTCATCTGCCAATCAATGTTAATCTAAATCATTCAGCCAAATCCCCTGCAGTATTCCAAATAGGTACACTCAAATACCAAGGAATATATCTTTTATTCCATTGTGCTCTGCAGTAGGAAAACATTCATATTTTTAGCAGTTTTATGTGCCAAAGTATTCAAAAACTTCAGGAAACTCTGTGTACAAATCAATTTCTAAATAGACCTAGTTAAGAGTGTTACAAAACATAAGCAATAAAGTCTTCTTAAAGTTTAGGAAAGTAAAAGTCAATTTCTAAATGAAGAGCTCAAATCCAACATTTATTGCTAAATGAGTAAGTAGGGTTTGCTAAGAAATTTTAGTAACTAATCAATATATATTCATCAAAATATTGCATGGTCTAGAAGACTTTATTTTGTTCTAAATTCTTTAAGAATGAAAGCTGCTGCAACCCAGTGTTACACTTAATAATACATTTTATTTGAGAAATATTACTTAATAACGCTGGACTGAGTAATGGCCTAACTCAGTGGAAAAAGGAAGAATTTGTGTCTGAAATATTGATATTCCTCTTCAGAGGAAGTAGTTCATATAATGGAAGTTTCAAGCCTGTTAAAATGACTTCTAAATCACAGTTTGGCTTCTAAGAATGTTTCCCAAACCGAGTTATTTAGCTTGCAGTGTAAACCCAGTAGGTACAATAACCAACTATGGCCCCTTTCAAAAGGCCAATAAAAGGTTAGATAAAAAGACTGCTTTTCTTTATGCCAGGTAGAATTAAAATCTTCCTTAAGGGTAAATGTGTTTTTTTTCCAGAGGGATTTTTTTTTTTCTAAGGTCTTATAGAGTAAGATGCTGCTGGAAACTTTGACATCTCTGAACTGCAGAACTCCTCCATGGGTGTTTTGCTGTCTTGAAAGTCTGTTGTTTCATTCCTCTTGGGTTCTTAGCTGATAAATGAAGCAAGAAAATAATTTGAAACAATCAAAACAAGATGGATATATTATCAGGAAGGGAGAGGGCTCAGTAGAAAGCATCTGTCATTTGTCTAGTGGCCAGCCCAGCTCTAAACCTGGACAGTATCTTACTAGGTGGAGTCAATTCTCTGTGTGGTGAATTCTTCACTACTTTCCCATATGCAACCCTTAACAAAGGTAGTTAAATGGTAGATAAAGCCTCATTATGTAAGACAATAGCTGTTTTCCCAAGGCAAATTAGGTTTTATTTGCACCAGCTTGATGTCTTGTTTGAGAAGCATTGCTCAGTTATGATGTTTGTTCTACTCCCTGCATGATGAGGAACAGATCTGTCAGTCAGTAGGTGGAGGAAACATGCAGAGATACAGGAAGAGAATGGTGAAAAACAGCATTGAAAAAGCAAACTGGTTGCTCTGTTCCAATCTAATCCAGATTTCTGACAATCCAGATGTAAAGATGCTGGTTGAGAGGCAAGTGTCATGCTTTTACTGGTCTCTCCATAGTCACAGATGTTAGCAGAGCAAGTGCATTGTAGTGTCCCTGCCAAACTGTGGTCTTGGAGCCAGGACCATGGCACTGCCTCTGTTTCTCCCTCTGCTCAAAAAGTTCAGTAGGCAAAGCATTGTTTTTTTATTTTCTTTCTGTAATTTTCATAGCATGAATATTTCACTCAGAAGAATGAGAACGTGATGCTTTTGTCTGCTCACATTCAGTACTTTTCGAGGACAGACCTGGAAATATATTTGAATAAGAAGAACAGAAAGGTTACAAATCCATGTCCTGTTAGAATCTTTTCTCACTGTCTCCATTTAAAAGAAGAGAAAAAAAGACAGCAAAAGGCTGACATGATGATGTCTCTCCCTTCAGATAGTGGCTTTGTGTCTTTTGAGTCCCTGTCACCCAGTGCCTGCAGCTGTGGTGCTCTAACTTCTCTTTCAGGGAGACAGTTCCATTTTTTTGTTTCTAATTCTAATAAATGCTTATGATGAGGTAGATGTTAGAAACTTAGGTAGCAATAAAATTTTTCAAACATTTTACTTAATTTTGGGTGGGACCTCACACTCCATTTTGCTGTATTTTGCTCTCAAATGAGCTCTATTAGGTAACCATAGGAGATTTTCTTTGGCTCTGTCAGGTGAAGTCTGACAGAAGAGATAAGATTTTTAAATATGTGAGTGGGGTAAAAAAAACGTATAAGCTAAATAATTAATTATACATTTTTGTAAGTATCCCAAATTAACTCCATCTTTAAGATGACAGCAGAGAGCTAAATGATGCAAAGCTATCGTCTATAATGTCATGTGTTTCTCATTACATTAATCCTTTTTGTTCACTGTCCACCTTGTATTTACTTCAGCATAAGGCATCAAGCTAGGCATTGAATCTGCAATCTCTACTAACCAGCTGACACATTAAAAAGTTGTTCTTGGACAGGAATTTATCAAATAGATGGAAAAAGATGCTGGAAGTAATTCATAAATATTATGGAGCTTCCAGTGAGCTTCTGGATAAAATAGGAACATGCTCATCCTGTTCCTCCCCAGCACTCAAGCATTCCTTTCTGTTCTTATTCCCCAGAAGAGCTGAAACCAAGATGTTTTGGCAGAAAGGAATGACTGGCAGTTATTATTTCAAGGGGACAGGAAACAATGCAAAAGCATATTTTGATTGAGTTTCAACTAAATTATTTCCTCCCCTCATTTTTCACTTTGGCAGCCAAATGTAAAAAAAAAAATTAAATTAAATAAACAACTCAGAAACCCCTACTCTTCTTGTTAGTGCACTAAGTATATGCATATGTTTGTAGTTTAGGGCACTTAAATAATAAGTCTCATATTTAGATATGATCTGTTGTGTCCACGAGCACTGTTTATGTGCAGTTGCACAGAAGTGGGCAGGTGTCTTTTTTTGCACATGGAAGCATTCATCATGTCTGTAGTTGCAATTTAGGAAGGCCAGTGAAAATGTGACCTCTGTTAGGTTCTTTTGGGGAACTGGAAAAAGACTCTGAATTATCATCTTGATAGGCAACAGGCTGCAGACTTTTCTTTTTAAAAATGCTAGGCTTGAAATAAAAACCCACTTTTCCAACCTTGAAAATATTTCATTAATGATATTAACTTGCAGAAGCAGAAAGAACATGACCTGTTGGCAATGGCTACATGAGTGGTAAAGTACTTTCATGGCACAACCTCATCACTTTACTCCCTCAACTTGGTAATTTCTTTATGGATTTTGGCATGGGGAGGCCATGTGCCATGCTGGATGTTAAAAGGCACTGTAATATTATGAACTATCACAGGCAGAACAGAAAGATTGTCACATTTATTTACTTTTTCAGTTATATTTTAATCATTTGTAGTAAATAAGTGAAGCAAAGGACTCAGATCTGAGTCATAAATTGACAATTGTCATAAATATGACAGTTCTTGTCATAAATTGACATGAAACTTCTAGCACACTATTCCTTTGAGGCAAAAGACAACTGGGAAGGTTACTTCTGTTTTAATGTGAATGGCCTCTGGTATCTAGTGAGCTGTAAGGTGAATCTGAAATTGCAGTTGTTATAACCATAATCAGGGAGGTGTGACAGTAAAAAAACAAAATTAACAGTGCAGTAAATTCACTGACAATAGTGATTGCTACTAACACGATTTACTACAGGGGAGGAAGCCTTATGTGAGGAACAAGATCTAAATGCCACTTTTTGGTATAACTCTGTGACTGCTTCTATTTAAATGAATACTTTCCAAGAGACAGACTGAATGTTGTTCAGATAATTAACTAGCATCTCTGGGAGTCTGTTTTTCTTTCCCAGCTTGGTCTCATGAATTTTGAGGTTTAGATCCACAAAGAACTTCTGGTATCTGCCTTTTCGCTCATGCTTGGACATCTTTGCTTCAGTGCTGCCCAGAAGAAATTAGATGTTATCCAAGGCAGAGGCACTGAGTGTCCCATATCACTTGTATGTTCTCAGTTGACCCTGATCCAAATCCTAGGTTTTCTTGACAGTATTTTTA